>JAPDOI010001780.1:0-142167 GCA_029168955.1 Aplectana chamaeleonis | reverse complement strand
CATCTCAGAGGAAACAACATTCACTGTCAACAGAGTATGTGTTCTCCGGAACTGCAGGAAACTTTCGTGGAGGAGTAGCGTTTGAGGATAAAGCTGCAAGCCGGCCCGCCGACTGAGGCTGGAAGTTTTGAATTGTGTCCGGAAAATGAAGAATGGAAGGGCAGAGTGGAGATGACAACGTCACTGCTGAAATGCGTAAAAGCTCTCCCTCCGTCTGGGATTCGGTGGAAATGGCCAACACCATCCGTGCCATATGGATGAGCCGAAAGGATTACCCGATTCGTGGAGACATGCGATCAAGTCGTACCTTCATTGCACAAAGAAGTTATCCGTCACGGAGCCCAAGAATCTAGAGTGATCTCTCTACTGCGTGTCTTGTGCAAGGTTTTGGAAACGTATCACTACTCAGAGCGACTCATCAAACATCGTGAGGAAACGACCAGAGGAGCAAGCCGGTTTTTCGGGACCTGGAAGATCGATCATCGATCAGAGTGTTCGTCAGTGAGAAGAGTAATCGTATCGTGGCAGCGGTATTCGAAGCCATTACAGCTTGCTTTTTTGGACTTTGAAGCTTTGCGTTCGACTCTCTCTCACCGTGATCAATTGCTCAACGCTCTGCGAGCAGATGTGGAGTCCCGGAAAGTATGTTCGGTTAATCGAGGACATGAACAGAGGAACAACAACAGCAGTTCTGTGCAGCAGTTCAACAATCCGTCGGATATACGTCAGCTTCCGAAGTTAAAGAAAGCAGGAATTAAGGCAAAGAGCCGTAGCAGAACTTTTTTTTCAACTTCGCCGTTGATGAAATCATGCGTAGAGTTGCAGAACCAGTTTCCTGCGGACGGATGTGAAATCCTAGCACCATCTGGACGCTCCCTTGGTCGACCTGGAGTACGCCGACGACGCATTTGTGCTATTCGGGCTGAAAACAACGCAAAACTGCAAAGGATTGTGAGCCTCGTATCGAAGTATTACTTGCCGCAGCCCATGCCAGACTCTCGTCTTCGTCCCCCAACAAATGCAAGCAGATGCGGGTCTCTCAGAGACCTCCAACGGGAGATTTGTTGTGGACGGACAACGTCATCAGAACTTGGTGGACGATTTCTATATTATTTGGAGAAACATTTGCTGAAGAACGATGGGTAGTTATGCAGCGGATATTCAACAACGATGTGAGAAAGCTACGTCTCAACATCCAATTCTCCTAACCAAGTGTTTGTGGTCTACCCCCCATCGCGAACAGAAGTTATGTTGCGCGTCTACTTTATCCGCTATTCGCCCTATCATGGTGTACGGCATTTATCCGGAGACGTGATCAGCACCGAAGACGCAGATGGAAAGGTTGGATTTGGCACGGAAAGGAAGCTGTTTAGACGTTTGCTCGGATATTTCGTGGGCCGCGGATGTGCCTGCACAACGAAGTGATCTCTACAACGAGAGATTGACGCCTTACATCAACGTTTGACACGAGGGGAGGTGCCAACATCTCCTCCAATACCATCTCAAGCGTGGAAAAGCGAAGGTCGTCTCCGTCTGTTCAAGGGCATATTTTAAGAAAATCCGCCAGATCATCTTATTCAGCACCGACTCTAAGGACGCTTTCAAGTTCTGTGTGGGAACGGCACGCCTGGACGTAGGCAAAAAGTTTCGAACGGATGCCATGGTGAATGAGGATTTGAAATCCACTCGGCATTGAAAGGCAGTTCCAGGCGCGGTGATGTTATACTTCGCCATGGGAGGTGGAATAGCGACCAATGGATGGATTGCGTTCAAATTGTGGCTGGAGAGACCGTGACAAATGGACACGTCTGACTACCAGGACGAGCACACCTCGGTGAAGATGCGGAATGACCGCGTCAGGCGAAAGCCAACCTGTTTAAGTCAAAGCTAAAGTCAAGTAGTTTGAGCTACGGTAATGTTTTCTTAAAGGCAGGGTCCACGATAAATTTCGTTCCTCGGTTTTTGGCCGGAAATCGAAAGTTCACAGGCTCATTGGAGCACTGGGGGTCAAAAAGAACAAACGAAAACGAGCCGGAAAGAGCTCCCATACTGGCTCCGGAAGTCCGCTCGCGCTAAGCCCGCTCTTCGCTCGCGGTCAGCAGTTTCTCGACGTGAACGAAAGAACACTCTGGCAGAAATCGCCGAGAATGAGCGATGGTTTTCGATCAAAAGCCCCGTTCTTCCCTTCATTCTCGACTTCTATCTTTACCTTCAGGTCAGCTCGCTCACATACATCGGCTGCAAAGATGGAAATTACAAGCAGCCTCGGAAAACTTGTGCACAATGCTTTCTAGCTTTAAACCGTCGCGCGATATATTCTGCAGATTATCAATTGGTTGGTTCTTATAGTCCCAGCGTCATCAACAAATCGTCGCGAGGGCAAATCTAGTTGCAAAACGGAAGTTATTCAGTGGCTCTTGGCCATGAATAACTGAATATGGAAGAAAATTTAGTTGTTGAGTTTTCCGCACCGTCATAGGCGCGAAAAGAGCTTGAAAAAATCACGCTATCCCATTGTTCATTTCTGTTGGGGGCTATTGCCACTGGAGATCAATTCTTCTACTATAATCCCGTTAGCGCGCTCAACTTGACCCGTTGCTTTCTGTGATGGTAAGGAGTACTTGTTTTATGTATGATATGAAGATTCTCGAAAAGGAGTATCACGAAAAATTTCGCTCAGTAAAGGTCGTTCCCTGGTCAGTCACGAAAGTACGCGCGGGGGGCCCAGAACGTGCAACAAAACGAGATTTACAATAATATTACTACTTGTAACAGTCTTTTGAGTCAGGGGATAGGGTTCTGCTACGATAAATTTTGAAAAGGCATCTTCGAGAACAATAAATCTTTTCTCAGGGTTAACGGCAATGGACCAATGGCATCAAGAGTGTACTCCGGCCCCATGGATGTTTTGGAACGGGAAGTTATGTGGGGGTTCCACTAACCTTATATGCTGCGGGACTTCTCTAACTGACACTGGTTCACACTTACTAACAAAGATCCATTACGTCATCTTCACCATATTATTCCAAACAGCGATCTTTGCCAGAGAGTTTTCTGAAGTTTTCGTTTATTCCTAAATGAGCAACACCCATTTGCGACGAATGTACCGTCTCTAATCAGACCGACTTTAAGCTTAGAGTCTCCAGGAAAATAGTAAAACTGGATCGTGATAGTAGAGTTAGGTGGAATTTTGTAAAGAATATCGTCCAGTACTACATGTAGTCATTCAAAATCCAGGATCTTTACTCCATCTATCTTAGCTTGCTTAAATTCAGCTAGTCAAAACAAGTTACTCTGCCACTCTCCAAAAGGTGTCATCCATCCATGGTGCGAGCGCGTTAAGGGACGTGTTCGTTTCTAATGTGCAGTAGCATTAGCTACTGGTAAGAAATTCTAGAAAGCGTATCGCATAACAACGTTTTTCTTTACAGGGCGATAAATAATCTCAATGTCAAGTTCTTGTAGCACCTATTTCGTATTTCGCTAATCTTCTAGTAAGGTCTTTCCTGTGCAGCATGGGAGCCTTTTAGTAGTGCGTGGTGCTGTGATTACAGGCTAGTACGTGCACCATCGATTTAGGGAGCAAAATTCTGCTTGCAAGGCATGGGGCTCTGGAAATCAAAATCGGTTGTTTGACATTATCCCCATAGAGATGAGTAGATCTGGCCATCGCATAAAACGAAAATATGTAAAAAATTGGAGAAAAAACGCTCCAGGAACAAGTTATTGCTTGGAGTGTCCTCTCCGCCCCAAGTATCGGGATTTGTGTAAAAGCCTGTTTTGTCAATCTTTTATTTTGCTTGTTAAGTAATCGTTCTGAGCATTTCTGGAGACTACTGACTACTTTAACAGCAAAATAAAAAACGAATAAGCAAGCATTAATACAAAAATCTTCGTTAATTAGAGGCAGGCCGACACACCGGTAATTAGCTGTTATACTCTAAGTTTTTAAGCGTTCTTTTCCCACAGAATTTCAGGGCTTCCTCACTTATTTTTAGTTTTGTGATGATCACCAAATCTACATTCCTCATAAAGAAAGCTCAAAAGTAAGTTTTTATCGCTTGAACCCTGCCTTGTAAAAGCAGCTGAGCACCCTCAGATATAAATTTAGAGATTTACATGTAATTGTATAAAAAGACCCCTCCTGTGATAACACGTGCCAAATGCGAGATCTCAATTTCCCCAAATAGAAAGCGAGATATCAGCGACCACCACAGGCCCGACCCTTCGCTCACCACCACGGGGCCGACCCCTAACAGATTTTTTGAACTCGATAGCGGCTTCGATGGATGGAAGTAAATTCCGACAAATATTCTGGAATTCTTCAGTCCATTGCCGAACTGTCTCCATATATGCTGGCTCGCTCACGCGCAACGATTGCGAATAGAAGAGAATTTACAGGCCTCAAGAGAACAACTCTGTCCACCAATTTTTCACCCTCAAAATCTAGGCATCTCTTTTTTTTGGAAGAGTCATAACTCTGTTCTCAAAGGGAAAGTTCTTAGACGATTTCAGAGATACCACTGTGATCAGCGTGTGATTCTCTCCAAGAATGAGCTTTAAATCTAAAAATTGGATTTTTTCTGGGTGCTCCTGTGCAACTTTAACTACGAAAACAGGATGCCCGCAGCCCTACATCCCGATGGTGTGCACGTACTACTGTAATCACCTGGAGCCACGCACCACTGAAGGCCCTTTGAAGGAATCACAGACCACGCACCACTAATTCATTAGCGGGATAAGCGATATTCATGTATATTGAGAGTACGACTAGCGATAAGCAATAATGCATGTGTTTGGTTATTTCTGCTTTTTGTTTCAAAACGCCTCGCAACGCCTTTGCCTGAACTACATATAGGTTTGCTACGATAATGAAAGGGCTTCCCTAGCCGTGGCGCTACTAATACTGGGGGTTTCGTTAGAGCTAGCTTACAGTTTGAAGAAAGAAAGGTGATGAGGCGCTGTCCATACGAAAGGAACATCCCTTCTCGTTCAACTCCAAATAAACTGGCTGCCATATTGGGCGAAATTTTATGTGCCAAAGCGTCTAAAGAACGAGCACATTACCAGAAAAGATTTGACTTCAGTAGCACTTTTTTAGGTATTGGATAGTCGCATATAGCCTTTGTTTTGTCAGGAGTTCGGAGCGAATTCACGTCACTTTACTCTGGAAGACCAGAAAGCCTAAGAACTCAATTTCTTCCTGTTTGAATCAAAAATCGCACTTGGAAACCTTCAACTTTCATTCCTATTTGCTGTCAATTTTACCAAGAACTTCATCTAGTTGCTCTAGATGTTCTTCAGGAGTTTCGGAAGTTAATATTAAGCCATCAATATAAATGAAGACTTGAGCGCGGAGATGTTTCCTGAATTCATCCATTATTCTTTGAAAAAAAGGCTGGCGCTCCTTTAAAGGCAGTGGTCGCGATCAAATATGTTTGTCGCCTTTTTCTCCCTAAACCCTTTTCTGGGTCTCGATTAGTAGGACCTATAAGAAAAAATCATGAAAAAAACCGCTGTTTTGGGCCAAATTTAAAGCCTGAACTTTCTTGTCTTTTGATGGTGGACGAGCCCACTTCACATCATCAGCATCGATGACCTCTTATATCAAGAACATCAGCTGGCTTGAAAATGAATTTCAATCAATGAACCTTCGGATTTATGTACACATCTAGTCAAAAACATTGACTGGAGTGCTTTCTTTCATTGTTCAACTGTTTTTGTTAGGTAAATTAGCATTTATTTCTTCCTCTGAATGTCGATGATTTTTGACTGCTCGGCATGAGACGGCGATCTTTTTGGTCGATGCTGTGCACGTGTGCACGAACTGGCATTTTTGGGCCTTAAAATCTCTATTTCTAGCCCCTTTTTCACCTCGCTACCTTCATAGTTTTTCAGCTGTTTTTGATCTAAGCTGATTTTTGTAATTTTTTCGTTAACGTTTTTCATCGTGACCACTGCCTTTAAGACCCATAGGCAGGGTACTGCACGAGGTGTGAGCCGGCCAGTTTTGCTCAGACCCCCCTTCTAGTAGCAATTTTGCTCAGACCCCCAGGAACGTTAGTAGGTCAATTTTGACAGTTTTCTCCCACCCTCACCAAGAGCTGATGTGTTCAGGCAGTTTATCCAGCAGGTTTACATACCTCTAGTGTTTCACTGCAGCAAAATTTCTGTCAAGCGAGTCAAGCGGGATTTATTTACAAAGTATACCAACTTTCACCGTCTAAAATGGGCGCTGAAGGGCGGTACAGTATACGGGATCACACCTTTCTAACGGGTGGTCCCACCGGAAGTCGACAATTTTGAAAACTAGGAGTCACGAGAGTAGGATATTTGAGTCCAGCGTTGTCGATTCACTTGGTATGCTCACTTTCAACGTCTAACATGGATGCTGAACACCGCTACAGAATGAGGCCGCACACTTTTCTCTGGCGTGGTCCCGCCGAAAAGGGGCATTTTCGAGATTTAGGTGTCACGAGAGTAGGATGTTTGAGTCCAGCGTTGTCGATTTACCCTTTGGACTTATTTTGAACATCTCAGAAGAACGCCGAAGACCGCTACATAGAAAGCGGGAGACGAAAAATCAGTCAAGTCCCTAAAAAGTAGGTTTTTTTGGAAGGTTGTGTTGTGAGCTGAACGAGTTATTTGGAAAAATCTAACTTTGAGAAACTAGACTTTATACTCTATCGCATGAAATTATCCTCACACCTGGAGAAAGCCTTTGAAGAAAATTAAGTAGGTGTGGGTTCTTCTTTAAAATGCACTGAGGGCCCACAGCTGGGCCTACACCGAAGTACTGCATAGAAAAATGTTGCAGAACCCACACCAGGAAAATTTTCTTCAATGGCCTTCTCCGGGGATGCGAATGGTCTTAACCGGTAGGGTTAGGAGCGTAGTTTCTTAAAGCTAGGATTTTTCCGGGTATCTTATTCAGAACTTAAGTTACTGCAGTTTTAAAACCCAAATTTGTGTTCGTGGACGGCCGATTTTTCATCGTCTCCCGCTATATCATGTAGCGGTCTTCGGCGTTACTCTGAGATGATGGAAGTTTGAAAGCAGGGTAAATCGACCACGCTGGACTCAAATATCCTACTCATGACTTCTAGTTTACGAAATTGACGACGTTCGGCAGGGACCACACCTGAGAAATGTGATCCCCGCCAGCGGTGTTCAGGCTCCATAGTAAACAGTGAAAGTGAGTATATAGGGTGAAGCGACCCGCTCTACTCGAATATCAACTCGTGACTCATGGAAATCATTTGCAGAAATCATTCAGCATTTAGTGGTCAACCTGCTTTGGAGGATTCATATGTATTGAATATTATTTCGAGAAGACCTTTACTTCACCCTAAACATCCTAATTTAAAGGCAGGGTTCACGATAAATTTCTGTCCTCGGTTTTTGGCCGGAAATCGAAAGTTCACAGTCTCATTGGAGCACTGGGGTCGAAAGAACAAACGAAAACGAGCCAGAAAGAGCTCCACACGGCTCCGAAGTCCGCTCGCGCCAGCCCTTTCGCTCGCGGTCGAGTTTCTCGACGTGAACGAAGGAACACTGAAATTGCGAAATGAGCGATGGTTTTCGATCAAAAGCCCTGTTCTTCCCTTCATTTTCGACTTCTCTCTTTACTCAGTTCAGCTCGCATACATCGGCTGCAAAAGACGGAGGTTACAAGCCTCAGACAACTCGTCCACTATGTTTCCCTCAGCTCAATCTTTGAGGGACCATAACTCCGTTCCCAGAAGGTCGTGCGCGATTTCAGAGACATCGTTGGAATCAGCATGGGACCGTTTTCAAGATAGGCTGAAAAACAGAAAAACAATTTTTATCGTGGACGCTGCCTTTAACTCCGCGACTCGTAAACCGGTTAAACCAGCCTTTAAGTTAAATCGAAATCTATATTTTAAATCTACGTGAAAAACTGCTCCTGACGGTTTTTACTCACAGACACGTTGGCTCAATTGGCCTTCGTCCAAAGATTAGACCCCCCGCTTCCACCTCTCCGGAGCTCAGACCCCTGTGGGGGCCCACATCCGCGCCGAACCCTGCCCATAGGCATTCGTTTATATTCACAAGCTCCTAAAAGGCAAGCAAAAGCTGTTCTTTCACAATGGGACTCCTCTAGCGGAATTTGATGGAAACCTTGTTGAAAATCAAATGAGGAGTAGAGGCATTTGTTCGCGCAAAGATCAGTAATATTCTGGATGTTGGGCCAATCTGATTGCTGAGGTTTCGTGGTGGCGTTCAACCTTTGAAAATCTATTGTGAACCGCCAACTAGTTGCGTCTCGTTTTTGACGAAAACTATTGGAGCACAAAAGGGCGAGTTGGATTCGCGTATAATACCGTCTTTAAGCATTTGGGAGACCTGTCGCTCAATTTTTTGTCTTTTCTCTAATGGCACCCTATATACTTTTCTAGCTGGGATTGTCGCACCTTCTACCAAATCTACTCTATGCTTAATAGGGCCATTATAATGACCTAAATGTCCATCAGGGACTACGAAATCAGCGGTAAACCACCAGAAAATTTGCTGCTGGGATTGCAGAAATGTCGAAGATCGCGTTTTGTCCTCAAAACATTCCCCGCCAGGATGCTCTCAACTATTTAAGTCGAAAACTTTAAAATCGACAAGCAGACTTCCATATTCGTGATCAGCGCCTCAAATAATACCCGTGAGAATTTTATTTCAAATCTGAAACATTTTCAGTGAATGCTTTCAGAACCTTTCAATTGATTAAGCGAATGCTCGACCGAAAATCCTTAGAAGGGAAAACGCTATCAGTCATTGCGAAAATAGGAAAAAAAATGCATTCTCCCGAACTTTGCTCGGGGTTTTGTTTGAATCGCGATCGTAAGGTCCGTTTCCGTATTCTGGAAAGACTACTGTGCGTCTAGAAGGTGCAAAAAGACAGAACACAACTGTCTTGAGATCATAACGTTTCGGAACCAGCAGCTCGGAGCGGAATACTGAGCAGTAGAAAAGAAGATATGTTAGAGAAAACGGAAGAAAATGAAAGGCTATAAATGACAATGTTTCGCCTCTTATCCCTAGACATTGTAGAAAATGAGCAAATGGAGTTAAAATTATGTAGAATAAGCACTCCCCGAGGCTCATCGGTAGGGTAAGGAGTGCAGTAAGAATCATAATGTTAGTAGCCACTTTATATACGGGAAGAGGTCAAGAAATTGGCGCCAAGTGAGTCCAGCAGAGACCAAATACAGAGACGTGTTGCTAAAGAAAAAGAAGAGAGTAGGGGAGGATTAACTACAAGCTAGTTTACCTAAACTGGTAAGGATATTTACCAAGTCACGAGTATTGCTATAAGGTAATCCAAATTTATGAAATAAGTTATTTCTAACAATGCATTTGAAAATCGACTTAAAAATAGTATTTTCTGTATAACCTAGGTCAAACAACTCATTAATCAAGATACTAATCCTATTCGTAAACGACTCTGTTAGAAAACAAGTTCTAGAGATTCTCAAAGTTTCGGTGTAAATGATAGATTCTTTCAACTGTTTTGAAATCACAGAACTTATTATGGGGAACCTATGTACCCTAAAGTTGAAAAGTTCGGTTTTATTAAATAACTTGGTAATAATCTTATTTTCTTTTAATTAGAATATTCAAGTCTAGGTACTGGCAATTACTAGGGCAGGAATGAGTAGTATCAAAATGCATAACATCATTGTAAGTGTTTTTCAAAAAAACTGTGAACAAAATTTTCTTCATAATTATGTATGATCAAAAGATCATCCATGTATCTAAAAGGCTTGAAAATTTTATTTTTAGATTTTTCCAATTTTAGAATAGTTGTATTCAGAGTAGCATAAGGTGAGGTCTGCAATAATTGGACTAGCATTTCCACCCTGTGCTACTCCTTTAACTTGTTTAAAAATAATAGAAATTGCCTGTTCTACAAAAGCTGTTATCCAGAAGAAAATTCAAAAGGTAAACAACATCCTGTATTTGATAATACCTAAAGTTAGTCAAATTAGTCTCATCAGAATAGAAACTGTGATAACCATTAGTGGCTATGTATTTTTGTTATCGTTTCTGAAACAAAGCTCAAGAATAGCTGAGATATTTCTAATAATAAAGCTATGAGGAATGTTAAATATACTTTGATGTTACTAAGCACTAAGCAAAAAAGTTGTTGTGAAATATCAATATTGTCGATAGACCAGAAATTAGAAAAGCAATTAGTATTATTAAATACCATTTTACTATAGTTTCTGAAATGTTTTTTGAAAAAGGTAAGAATGTTTTTGATTTCTATGGCTAGGGTTTTGATGGAGCTACAAAATGCTCCACAAATGAAGCGGATTTTAATAGGGTTTTTATGTAACTTGGGTGAGCAGTAAATTATAGGTATATCGCCTTTTTCAACAACTGGTAAGTTATTAGCAAGGAGAAATTTTTCATGTTTTTTAATGATATCCGTAGTGTCACTAATATCAGTTCGTTCATAAATTTCATTTGAAGTATTCCGCTAGATGATGTACTCCATTTCCGATAAAATTGTTTTTATATACAATTTTTACAAATGAATCCATAATTGTTACTAGCTTTTTATCCAAAGGGCAAATAACAAAGTTGTCCTGAATATGTGTCAATGTTGTTTTGAAATTAACCGGTAAATCATCATAGGCATGACTATTGTAAATGAAAGGTTTAATCTTCTTTAAGAAGTTGGGTATAGGATTTATCGAGATCTTTCATCTTAGAGGTACTAAGTTTATATCTAGTTTTAATTTTATAAATAACGTGCTCAATAAAATTGTTCCAAATGTGTTTAACGTCAGTAATTTTGAGTTTAATCTTAGGTCTAAATTCTCTCGTTCCTTTCCTAAGAATCTGTCTGATATCAGATTGGGAAAGATTTCCAAATCTCCTGTAACAATATGCATGTGGTGAGGATCTTTGAAGCGGTCAAACTGTTTATTTTCACAAATACAAGGAGAGTTAATAATGTGGTTGATTTCAGAAGTAGATATAGTTTTTAGGAATCGGTTATAATTAAATATTAATTTAGAAATAGGTTGATTATTGGAGTAAATTACTCTGAATGGGGTGTATTTAATATTAGTGTTCCTATCAAGGAATCTTTTAAGGAGTTTATGGTTAAGAAGTCTATTAATATTAATATTGTTAAGAATTTCATTGTAGAAAGGAAATTTGATGTTTATATACTGGGTACTATTTCTATAAGTTCTATATTGAGTTTTACCAAAATAATATGGACAAAGAGAAGTAAGCAAAAGGAGTCTTTTTCTTTCGAAAGGTTTAATGGTAACTTTTGTTTGAGAATTATGTCAATTAAAATATCCCGGAATTTATCAGTTTTACATTTGAGTTCACGAAACAATTTGTAATCATTATTTTCTATTAACAAGCGGGAGATGGTGTTCAAAACACTGTATGAATCAAATTTGGTTTCAGATTTTTCTTTTTAGTGTTACCTCTATTAAAACGTTGTTTAATAATTTTAAGGTTGAAGAAAGGGTGATTAGGTTTATGTAGAAGAGGATTAGGTATATTAGTAATATTCCCGTATCCTTTGATATTGTCGTTAAATCCGAAAGGAAAGGAAGTCATGAGTAATCTTGATCCAAAAAAGTTCTTTATTAAGTAGAACTTTTTTATCTTTATTTTCTTCTAAATTATCAAGGATAGTAATCCTAATATTTGCTATGTTCCACCCAGATTCACTAAAATGTCGGTAAAAATTTTTTTATCGTCTTTCTAATATTTCTGAGATGTTCTAACATCCGAGATTTGAGCTCTCGAGTGGTAACACCAACATATTGTTTCCGACAATCAAAACATGTTAGGCAGTAGATAACATTTCTAGATTTGCAGTCGGAAAAAGGACGCCTTATATGTATTAATACGAAAACATGTGGTGCAACTATCTATAATAAAGCTTTGATTCAGTAACTTACAAACGCTACATTTTTTATTAGAACAATTAGTACTAGTGTACTCGTTGCCAAAATTTTGTAGATAGTACCGACCTGCTCTTTAATTTTGTAAAATAATATTTTTTCATAATATTTTGGGAAGCTTTGCGTCAGATTGACAGCGCCACCAACTTGACCCGCAAGATGCGAGTACGCCGGCGAAAACGATCCCAATTTGTTATTTTTGGAAAATTTTAGCCCGAAATTTTTGGACCATTAGACTGGCTAAGATAGGCCTATGGAGTGTTAGCCAGTGTGGGGTTGCATGAAAATGCTTTGGCTGGGCTGCAGCCAGGGCTTAGCGAAGCCCTAAAGAGGGGCAATCTCTAGCCTCCCGAGGACACCCACCCCCACCAAGCTGGGTGCCCTCTTATAAGGGGATCAAAGAGATTGTGCAGAAGGTGGTACTTACAAGCCTCGGACAACTCGTCCACTATGTTTCCTCAGCTCAATCTTTGAGGGACCATAACTCTGTTCCCAGAAGGTCGTGTACGATTTCAGAGACATCGTTGAATTAGCATGGGACCGTTTTCAAGATAGGCTGAAAACAGAAAAACGATTTTTATCGTGGACGCTGCCTTTAACTCCGCGACTCGTAAACCAGTTAAACCAGCCTTTAAGTTAAATCGAAATCTATATTTTAAATCTACGTGAAAAACTGCTCCTGACGGTTTTTACCACAGACACGTTGGCTCAATTGGCCTTCGTCCAAAGATTAGACCCCCCCTTCCACCTCTCCGGAGCTCAGACCCCACCCCTGTGGGGGCCCACACTCGCGCCGAACCCTGCCCATAGGCATTCGTTTATATTCACAAGCTCCTAAAAGGCAAGTAAAAGCTGTTCTTTCACAATGGGACTCCTCTAGCGGAATTTGATGGAAACCTTGTTGAAAATCAAATGAGGAGTAGAGGCATTTGTTCGCGCAAAGATCAGTAATATTCTGGATGTTGGGCCAATCTGATTGCTGCGGTTTCGTGGTGGCGTTCAATCTTTGAAAATCTATTGTGAACCGCCAACTAGTTGCGTCTCGTTTTTGACGAAAACTATTGGAGCACAAAAGGGCGAGTTGGATTCGCGTATAATACCGTCTTTAAGCATTTGGGAGACCTGTCGCTCAATTTTTTGTCTTTTCTCTAATGGCACCCTATATACTTTTCTAGCTGGGATTGTCGCACCTTCTACCAAATCTACTCTATGCTTAATAGGGCCATTATAATGACCTAAATGTCCATCAGGGACTACGAAATCAGCGGTAAACCACCAGAATATTTGCTGCTGGGATTGCAGAAATGTCGAAGATCGCGTTTTGTCCTCAAAATATTCCCGCCAGGATGCTCTCAACTATTTAAGTCGAAAACTTTAAAAAATCGACAAGCAGACTCCATATTCGTGATCAGCGCCTCAAATAATACCCGTGAGAATTTTATTTCAAATCTGAAACATTTTTCAGGAATGCTTTCAGAACCTTTCAATTGATATAAGCGAATGCTCGACCGAAAATCCTTAGAAGGGAAAACGCTATCAGTCATTGCGAAAATAGGAAAAAAAATGCATTCACCCGAACTTTGCTCGGGGTTTTGTTTGAATCGCGATCGTAAGGTCCGTTTCCGGATTCTGGAAAGACTACTGTGCGTCTAGAAGGTGCAAAAAAGACAGAAAACAACTGTCTTGAGATCATAACGTTTCGGAACCAGCAGCTCGGAGCGGAATACTGAGCAGTAGAAAAGAAGATATGTTAGAGAAAACGGAAGAAAATGAAAGGCTATGAATGACAATGTTTCGCCTCTTATCCCTAGACATTGTAGAAAATGAGCAAATGGAGTTAAAATTATGTAGAATAAGCACTCCCCGAGGCTCATCGGTAGGGTAAGGAGTGCAATAAGAATCATAATGTTAGTAGCCAGTTTATATACGGGAAGAGGTCAAGAAATTGGCGCCAAGTGAGTCAAGCAGAGACCAAATACAGAGACGTGTTGCTAAAGAAAAAGAAGAGAGTAGGGGAGGATTAACTACAAGCTAGTTTAACTAAACTGGTAAGGATATTTACCAAGTCACGAGTATTGCTATAAGGTAATCCAAATTTATGAACTAAGTTATTTCTAACAATGCATTTGAAAATCGACTTAAAAATAGTATTTTCTGTATAACCTAGGTCAAACAACTCATTAATCAAGATACTAATCCTATTCTTAAACGACTCTGTTAGAAAACAAGTTCTAGAGATTCTCAAAGTTTCGGTGTAAATGATAGATTCTTTCAACTGTTTTGAAATCACAGAACTATTATGGGGGAACCTATGTACCCTAAAGTTGAAAAGTTCGGTTTTATTAAATAACTTGGTAATAATCTTATTTTCTTTAATTAGAATATCCAAGTCTAGGTACTGGCAATTACTAGGGCAGGAATGAGTAGTATCAAAATGCATAACATCATTGTAAGTGTTTTTCAAAAAACTGTGGACAAAATTTTCTTCATAATTATGTATGATCAAAAGATCATCCATGTATCTAAAAGGCTTGAAAATTTTATTTTTAGATTTTTTCCAATTTTTAGAATAGTTGTATTCAGAGTAGCATAAGGTGAGGTCTGCAATAATTGGACTAGCATTTCCACCCTGTGGTACTCCTTTAACTTGTTTAAAAATAGAATTGCCTGTTCTACAAAAAGCTGTTATCCAGAAGAAAATTCAAGAGGTAAACAATATCCTGTATTTGATAATACCTAAAGTTAGTCAAATTAGTCTCATCAGAATAGAAACTGTGATAACCATTAGTGGCTATGTATTTTTTGTTAGCATTTCTGAAACAAATTTCAAGAATAGCTGAGATATTTCTAATAATAAAGCTATGAGGAATGTTAGTGAACATATTAGTGAAATCAGCTGAATATACTTTGATGTTACTATACTCTAAGCAAAAAAGTTGTTGTGAAATATCAATATTGTCGATAGACCAGAAATTAGAAAAGCAATTAGTATTATTAAATACCATATTACTATAGTTTCGGAAATGTTTTTTGAAAAAGGTAAGAATGTTTTTGATTTCTATGGCTAGGCTTTTGATGGAGCTACAAAATGCTCCACAAATGAAGCGGATTTTAATAGGGTTTTTATGTAACTTGGGTGAGCAGTAAATTATAGGTATATCGCCTTTTTCAACAACTGGTAAGTTATTAGCAAGGAGAAATTTTTCATGTTTTTTAATGATATCCGTAGTGTCACTAATATCAGTTCGTTCATAAATTTCATTTGAAGTATTCCCGCTAGATTATGTACCCATTTCCGATAAAATTGTTTTTATATACAATTTTTACAAATGAATCCATAATTGTTACTAGCTTTATCCAAAGGGCAAATAACAAAGTTGTCCTGAATATGCGTCAATGTTGTTTTGAAATTAACCGGTGAATCATCATAGGCATGACTATTGTAAATGAAAGGTTTAATCTTCTTTAAGAAGTTGGGTATAGGATTTATCGAGATCTTTCATCTTAGAGGTACTAAGTTTATATCTAGTTTTAATTTTTATAAATAACGTGCTCAATAAAATTGTTCCAAATGTGTTTAACGTCAGTAATTTTGAGTTTAATCTTAGGTCTAAATTTCGTTCCTTTCCTAAGAATCTGTCTGATATCAGATTGGGGAAAGATTTCCAAATCTCCTGTAACAATATGCATGTGGTGAGGATCTTTGAAGCGGTCAAACTGTTTATTTTCACAAATACAAGGAGAGTTAATAATGTGGTTGATTTCAGAAGTAGATATAGTTTTTAGGAATCGGTTATAATTAAATATTAATTTAGAAATAGGTTGATTATTGGAGTAAATTACTCTGAATGGGGTGTATTTAATATTAGTGTTCCTATCAAGGAATCTTTTAAGAAGTTTATGGTTAAGAAGTCTATTAATATTAATATTGTTAAGAATTTCATTGTAGAAAGGAAATTTGATGTTTATATACTGGGTACTATTTCTATAAGTTCTATATTGAGTTTTACCAAAATAATATGGACAAAGAGAAGTAAGCAAAAGGAGTCTTTTTCTTTCGAAAGGTTTAATGGTAACTTTTGTTTGAGAATTATGTCAATTAAAATATCCCGGAATTTATCAGTTTTACATTTGAGTTCACGAAACAATTTGTAATCATTATTTTCTATTAACAAGGGAGATGGTGTTCAAAACACTGTATGAATCAAATTTGGTTTCAGATTTTTCCTTTTTAGTGTTACCTCTATTAAAACGTTGTTTAATAATTTTAAGGTTGAAGAAAGGGTGATTAGGTTTTATGTAGAAGAGGATTAGGTATATTAGTAATATTCCCGTATCCTTTGATATTGTCGTTAAATCCGAAAGGAAAGGAAGTCATGAGTAACTTGATCCAAAAAAAGTTCTTTATTAAGTAGAACTTTTTATCTTTATTTTCTTCTAAATTATCAAGGATAGTAATCCTAATATTTGCTATGTTCCACCCAGATTCACTAAAATGTCGGTAAAAATTTTTTTATCGTCTTTTCCAATATTTCTGAGATGTTCTAACATCCGAGATTTGAGCTCTCAGTGGTAACACCAACATATTGTTTCCTGACAATCAAAACATGTTAGGCAGTAGATAACATTTCTAGATTTGCAGTCGGAAAAGGACGCCTTATATGTATTAATACGAAAACATGTGGTGCAACTATCTATAATAAAGCTTTGATTCAGTAACTTACAAACGCTACATTTTTTATTAGAACAATTAGTACTAGTGTACTCGTTGCCAAAATTTTGTAGATAGTACCGACCTGCTCTTTTAATTTTGTAAAATAATATTTTTTCATAATATTTTGGGAAGCTTTGCGTCAGATTGACAGCGCCACCAACTTGACCCGCAAGATGCGAGTACGCCGGCGAAAACGATCCCAATTTGTTATTTTTGGAAAATTTTAGCCCGAAATTTTGGACCATTAGACTGGCTAAGATAGGCCTATGGAGTGTTAGCCAGTGTGGGGTTGCATGAAAATGCTTTGGCTGGGCTGCAGCCAGGGCTTAGCGAAGCCCTAAAAAGAGGGGCAATCTTCTAGCCTCCCGAGGACACCCACCCCCACCAAGCTGGGTGCCCTCTTATAAGGGGATCAAAGAGATTGTGCAGAAGGTGGTACTTACAAGCCTCGGACAACCTGGGTCCACTATGTTTCCCTCAGCTCAATTTTTGAGGGACCATAACTCCGTTCCCAGAAGGTCGTGTACGATTTCAGAGACATCGTTGGAATTAGCATGGGACCGTTTTCAAGATAGGCTGAAAAACAGAAAAACGATTTTTATCGTGGACGCTGCCTTTAACTCCGCGACTCGTAAACCAGTTAAACCAGCCTTTAAGTTAAATCGAAATCTATATTTTAAATCTACGTGAAAAACTGCTCCTGACGGTTTTTACTCACAGACACGTTGGCTCAATTGGCCTTCGTCCAAAGATTAGACCCCCCGCTTCCACCTCTCCGGAGCTCAGACCCCACCCCTGTGGGGGCCCACATCCGCGCCGAACCCTGCCCATAGGCATTCGTTTATATTCACAAGCTCCTAAAAGGCAAGTAAAAGCTGTTCTTTCACAATGGGACTCCTCTAGCGGAATTTGATGGAAACCTTGTTGAAAATCAAATGAGGAGTAGAGGCATTTGTTCGCGCAAAGATCAGTAATATTCTGGATGTTGGGCCAATCTGATTGCTGCGGTTTCGTGGTGGCGTTCAATCTTTGAAAATCTATTGTGAACCGCCAACTAGTTGCGTCTCGTTTTTGACGAAAACTATTGGAGCACAAAAGGGCGAGTTGGATTCGCGTATAATACCGTCTTTAAGCATTTGGGAGACCTGTCGCTCAATTTTTTGTCTTTTCTCTAATGGCACCCTATATACTTTTCTAGCTGGGATTGTCGCACCTTCTACCAAATCTACTCTATGCTTAATAGGGCCATTATAATGACCTAAATGTCCATCAGGGACTACGAAATCAGCGGTAAACCACCAGAAAATTTGCTGCTGGGATTGCAGAAATGTCGAAGATCGCGTTTTGTCCTCAAAATATTCCCCCGCCAGGATGCTCTCAACTATTTAAGTCGAAAACTTTAAAAAATCGACAAGCAGACTCCATATTCGTGATCAGCGCCTCAAATAATACCCGTGAGAATTTTATTTCAAATCTGAAACATTTTTCAGGAATGCTTTCAGAACCTTTCAATTGATTAAGCGAATGCTCGACCGAAAATCCTTAGAAGGGAAAACGCTATCAGTCATTGCGAAAATAGGAAAAAAAATGCATTCACCCGAACTTTGCTCGGGGTTTTGTTTGAATCGCGATCGTAAGGTCCGTTTCCGGATTCTGGAAAGACTACTGTGCGTCTAGAAGGTGCAAAAAGACAGAAAACAACTGTCTTGAGATCATAACGTTTCGGAACCAGCAGCTCGGAGCGGAATACTGAGCAGTAGAAAAGAAGAAATGTTAGAGAAAACGGAAGAAAATGAAAGGCTATGAATGACAATGTTTCGCCTCTTATCCCTAGACATTGTAGAAAATGAGCAAATGGAGTTAAAATTATGTAGAATAAGCACTCCCCGAGGCTCATCGGTAGGGTAAGGAGTGCAATAAGAATCATAATGTTAGTAGCCAGTTTATATACGGGAAGAGGTCAAGAAATTGGCGCCAAGTGAGTCCAGCAGAGACCAAATACAGAGACGTGTTGCTAAAGAAAAAGAAGAGAGTAGGGAGGATTAACTACAAGCTAGTTTACCTAAACTGGTAAGGATATTTACCAAGTCACGAGTATTGCTATAAGGTAATCCAAATTTATGAAATAAGTTATTTCTAACAATGCATTTGAAAATCGACTTAAAAATAGTATTTTCTGTATAACCTAGGTCAAACAACTCATTAATCAAGATACTAATCCTATTCTTAAACGACTCTGTTAGAAAACAAGTTCTAGAGATTCTCAAAGTTTCGGTGTAAATGATAGATTCTTTCAACTGTTTTGAAATCACAGAACTATTATGGGGGAACCTATGTACCCTAAAGTTGAAAAGTTCGGTTTTATTAAATAACTTGGTAATAATCTTATTTTCTTTAATTAGAATATCCAAGTCTAGGTACTGGCAATTACTAGGGCAGGAATGAGTAGTATCAAAATGCATAACATCATTGTAAGTGTTTTTCAAAAAACTGTGGACAAAATTTTCTTCATAATTATGTATGATCAAAAGATCATCCATGTATCTAAAAGGCTTGAAAATTTTATTTTTAGATTTTTTCCAATTTTTAGAATAGTTGTATTCAGAGTAGCATAAGGTGAGGTCTGCAATAATTGGACTAGCATTTCCACCCTGTGCTACTCCTTTAACTTGTTTAAAAATAGAATTGCCTGTTCTACAAAAGCTGTTATCCAGAAGAAAATTCAAGAGGTAAACAACATCCTGTATTTGATAATACCTAAAGTTAGTCAAATTAGTCTCATCAGAATAGAAACTGTGATAACCATTAGTGGCTATGTATTTTTTGTTAGCATTTCTGAAACAAATTTCAAGAATAGCTGAGATATTTCTAATAATAAAGCTATGAGGAATGTTAGTGAACATATTAGTGAAATCAGCTGAATATACTTTGATGTTACTATACTCTAAGCAAAAAAGTTGTTGTGAAATATCAATATTGTCGATAGACCAGAAATTAGAAAAGCAATTAGTATTATTAAATACCATATTACTATAGTTTCGGAAATGTTTTTTGAAAAAGGTAAGAATGTTTTTGATTTCTATGGCTAGGCTTTTGATGGAGCTACAAAATGCTCCACAAATGAAGCGGATTTTAATAGGGTTTTTATGTAACTTGGGTGAGCAGTAAATTATAGGTATATCGCCTTTTTCAACAACTGGTAAGTTATTAGCAAGGAGAAATTTTTCATGTTTTTTAATGATATCCGTAGTGTCACTAATATCAGTTCGTTCATAAATTTCATTTGAAGTATTCCTGCCAGATTATGTACCCATTTCCGATAAAATTGTTTTTATATACAATTTTTTACAAATGAATCCATAATTGTTACTAGCTTTATCCAAAGGGCAAATAACAAAGTTGTCCTGAATATGCGTCAATGTTGTTTTGAAATTAACCGGTAAATCATCATAGACATGACTATTGTAAATGAAAGGTTTAATCTTCTTTTTAAGAAGTTGGGTATAGGATTTATCGAGATCTTTCACCTTAGAGGTACTAAGTTTATATCTAGTTTTGATTTTATAAATAACGTACTCAATAAAATTGTTCCAAATGTGTTTAACGTCAGTAATTTTGAGTTTAATCTTAGGTCTGAATTTCTGTTCCTTTCCTAAGAATCTGTCTGATATCGGATTGGGGAAAGATTTCCAAATCTCCTGTAACAATATGCATGTGGTGAGGATCTTTGAAGCGGTCAAACTGTTTATTTTCACAAATACAAGGAGAGTTAATAATGTGGTTGATTTCAGAAGTAGATATAGTTTTTAGGAATCGGTTATAATTAAATATTAATTTAGAAATAGGTTGATTATTGGAGTAAATTACTCTGAATGGGGTGTATTTAATATTAGTGTTCCTATCAAGGAATCTTTTAAGAAGTTTATGGTTAAGAAGTCTATTAATATTAATATTGTTAAGAATTTCATTGTAGAAAGGAAATTTGATGTTTATATACTGGGTACTATTTCTATAAGTTCTATATTGAGTTTTACCAAAATATTACGGACAAAGAGAAGTACGCAAAAGCAGTCTTTTTTCTTTCGAAAGGTCTAATGGTAACTTTTGTTTGAGAATTATGTCAATTAAAAATATCCCGGAATTTATCAGTTTTACATTTGAGTTCACGAAACAATTTGTAATCATTATTTTCTATTAACAAGCGGGAGATGGTGTTCAAAACACTGTATGAATCAAATTTGGTTTCAGATTTTTCCTTTTTAGTGTTACCTCTATTAAAACGTTGTTTAATAATTTTAAGGTTGAAGAAAGGGTGATTAGGTTTATGTAGAAGAGGATTAGGTATATTAGTAATATTCCCGTATCCTTTGATATTGTCGTTAAATCCGAAAGGAAAGGAAGTCATGAGTAACTTGATCCAAAAAAGTTCTTTATTAAGTAGAACTTTTTTATCTTTATTTTCTTCTAAATTATCAAGGATAGTAATCCTAATATTTGCTATGTTCCACCCAGATTCACTAAAATGTCGGTAAAAATTTTTTTTATCGTCTTTTCCAATATTTCTGAGATGTTCTAACATCCGAGATTTGAGCTCTCGAGTGGTAACACCAACATATTGTTTCCGACAATCAAAACATGTTAGGCAGTAGATAACATTTCTAGATTTGCAGTCGGAAAAGGACGCCTTATATGTATTAATACGAAAACATGTGGTGCAACTATCTATAATAAAGCTTTGATTCAGTAACTTACAAACGCTACATTTTTTATTAGAACAATTAGTACTAGTGTACTCGTTGCCAAAATTTTGTAGATAGTACCGACCTGCTCTTTTAATTTTGTAAAATAATATTTTTTCATAATATTTTGGGGAAGCTTTGCGTCAGATTGACAGCGCCACCAACTTGACCCGCAAGATGCGAGTACGCCGGCGAAAACGATCCCAATTTGTTATTTTTGGAAAATTTTAGCCCGAAATTTTTGGACCATTAGACTGGCTAAGATAGGCCTATGAGTGTTAGCCAGTGTGGGGGTTGCATGAAAATGCTTTGGCTGGGCTGCAGCCAGGGCTTAGCGAAGCCTCTAAAGAGGGGCAATCTCTAGCCTCCCGAGGACACCCACCCCCACCAAGCTGGGTGCCCTCTTATAAGGGGATCAAAGAGATTGTGCAGAAGGTGGTACTTACAAGCCTCGGACAACTCGTCCACTATGTTTCCTCAGCTCAATCTTTGAGGGACCATAACTCCGTTCCCAGAAGGTCGTGTACGATTTCAGAGACATCGTTGGAATTAGCATGGGACCGTTTTCAAGATAGGCTGAAAAACAGAAAAACGATTTTTATCGTGGACGCTGCCTTTAACTCCGCGACTCGTAAACCAGTTAAACCAGCCTTTAAGTTAAATCGAAATCTATATTTTAAATCTACGTGAAAAACTGCTCCTGACGGTTTTTACTCACAGACACGTTGGCTCAATTGGCCTTCGTCCAAAGATTAGACCCCCGCTTCCACCTCTCTCCGGAGCTCAGACCCCACCCCTGTGGGGCCCACATCCGCGCCGAACCCTGCCCATAGGCATTCGTTTATATTCACAAGCTCCTAAAAGGCAAGTAAAAGCTGTTCTTTCACAATGGGACTCCTCTAGCGGAATTTGATGGAAACCTTGTTGAAAATCAAATGAGGAGTAGAGGCATTTGTTCGCGCAAAGATCAGTAATATTCTGGATGTTGGGCCAATCTGATTGCTGAGGTTTCGTGGTGGCGGTCAATCTTTGGAAATCTATTGTGAACCGCCAACTAGTTGCGTCTCGTTTTTGACGAAAACTATTGGAGCACAAAAGGGCGAGTTGGATTCGCGTATAATACCGTCTTTAAGCATTTGGGAGACCTGTCGCTCAATTTTTGTCTTTTTCTCTAATGGCACCCTATATACTTTTCTAGCTGGGATTGTCGCACCTTCTACCAAATCTACTCTATGCTTAATAGGGCCATTATAATGACCTAAATGTCCATCAGGGACTACGAAATCAGCGGTAAACCACCAGAAAATTTGCTGCTGGGATTGCAGAAATGTCGAAGATCGCGTTTTGTCCTCAAAATATTCCCCCGCCAGGATGCTCTCAACTATTTAAGTCGAAAACTTTAAAAAATCGACAAGCAGACTCCATATTCGTGATCAGCGCCTCAAATAATACCCGTGAGAATTTTATTTCAAATCTGAAACATTTTTCAGGAATGCTTTCAGAACCTTTCAATTGATATAAGCGAATGCTCGACCGAAAATCCTTAGAAGGGAAAACGCTATCAGTCATTGCGAAAATAGGAAAAAAATGCATTCACCCGAACTTTGCTCGGGGTTTTGTTTGAATCGCGATCGTAAGGTCCGTTTCCGGATTCTGGAAAGACTACTGTGCGTCTAGAAGGTGCAAAAAAGACAGAAAACAACTGTCTTGAGATCATAACGTTTCGGAACCAGCAGCTCGGAGCGGAATACTGAGCAGTAGAAAAGAAGATATGTTAGAGAAAACGGAAGAAAATGAAAGGCTATGAATGACAATGTTTCGCCTCTTATCCCTAGACATTGTAGAAAATGAGCAAATGGAGTTAAAATTATGTAGAATAAGCACTCCCCGAGGCTCATCGGTAGGGTAAGGAGTGCAATAAGAATCATAATGTTAGTAGCCAGTTTATATACGGGAAGAGGTCAAGAAATTGGCGCCAAGTGAGTCCAGCAGAGACCAAATACAGAGACGTGTTGCTAAAGAAAAAGAAGAGAGTAGGGGAGGATTAACTACAAGCTAGTTTACCTAAACTGGTAAGGATATTTACCAAGTCACGAGTATTGCTATAAGGTAATCCAAATTTATGAAATAAGTTATTTCTAACAATGCATTTGAAAATCGACTTAAAAATAGTATTTTCTGTATAACCTAGGTCAAACAACTCATTAATCAAGATACTAATCCTATTCGTAAACGACTCTGTTAGAAAACAAGTTCTAGAGATTCTCAAAGTTTCGGTGTAAATGATAGATTCTTTCAACTGTTTTGAAATCACAGAACTATTATGGGGGAACCTATGTACCCTAAAGTTGAAAAGTTCGGTTTTATTAAATAACTTGGTAATAATCTTATTTTCTTTAATTAGAATATCCAAGTCTAGGTACTGGCAATTACTAGGGCAGGAATGAGTAGTATCAAAATGCATAACATCATTGTAAGTGTTTTTCAAAAAACTGTGGACAAAATTTTCTTCATAATTATGTATGATCAAAAGATCATCCATGTATCTAAAAGGCTTGAAAATTTTATTTTTAGATTTTTTCCAATTTTTAGAATAGTTGTATTCAGAGTAGCATAAGGTGAGGTCTGCAATAATTGGACTAGCATTTCCACCCTGTGCTACTCCTTTAACTTGTTTAAAAATAGAATTGCCTGTTCTACAAAAGCTGTTATCCAGAAGAAAATTCAAGAGGTAAACAACATCCTGTATTTGATAATACCTAAAGTTAGTCAAATTAGTCTCATCAGAATAGAAACTGTGATAACCATTAAAGGCTATGTATTTTTTGTTAGCATTTCTGAAACAAATTTCAAGAATATGTAGCTGAGATATTTTTAATAATAAAGCTATGAGGAATGTTAGTGAAAATATTAGTGAAATCAGCTGAATATACTTTGATGTTACTGTACTCTAAGCAAAAAAGCTGTAGTGAAATATCAATATTGTCGATAGACCAAAAATTAGAAAAGCAATTAGTATTATTAAGTACCATATTACTATAGTTTCGGGAATGTTTTCTAAAAAGGTAAGAATGTTTTTGATTTCTATGGCTAGACTTTTGATGGAGCTACCAAAAGCTCCACAAATGAAGCGGATTTTAATAGGGTTTTTATGTAACTTGGGTGAGCAGTAAATTATAGGTATATCGCCTTTTTCAACAACTGGTAAGTTATTAGCAAGGAGAAATTTTTCATGTTTTTTAATGATATCCGTAGTGTCACTAATATCAGTTCGTTCATAAATTTCATTTGAAGTATTCCCGCTAGATTATGTACCCATTTCCGATAAAATTGTTTTTATATACAATTTTTTACAAATGAATCCATAATTGTTACTAGCTTTATCCAAAGGGCAAATAACAAAGTTGTCCTGAATATGTGTCAATGTTGTTTTGAAATTAACCGGTAAATCATCATAGGCATGACTATTGTAAATGAAAGGTTTAATCTTCTTTTTAAGAAGTTGGGTATAGGATTTATCGAGATCTTTCATCTTAGAGGTACTAAGTTTATATCTAGTTTTAATTTTATAAATAACGTGCTCAATAAAATTGTTCCAAATGTGTTTAACGTCAGTAATTTTGAGTTTAATCTTAGGTCTAAATTTCGTTCCTTTCCTAAGAATCTGTCTGATATCAGATTGGGGAAAGATTTCCAAATCTCCTGTAACAATATGCATGTGGTGAGGATCTTTGAAGCGGTCAAACTGTTTATTTTCACAAATACAAGGAGAGTTAATAATGTGGTTGATTTCAGAAGTAGATATAGTTTTTAGGAATCGGTTATAATTAAATATTAATTTAGAAATAGGTTGATTATTGGAGTAAATTACTCTGAATGGGGTGTATTTAATATTAGTGTTCCTATCAAGGAATCTTTTAAGAAGTTTATGGTTAAGAAGTCTATTAATATTAATATTGTTAAGAATTTCATTGTAGAAAGGAAATTTGATGTTTATATACTGGGTACTATTTCTATCAGTTCTATATTGAGTTTTACCAAAATAATATGGACAAAGAGAAGTAAGCAAAAGGAGTCTTTTTTCTTTCGAAAGGTTTAATGGTAACTTTTGTTTGAGAATTATGTCAATTAAAATATCCCGGAATTTATCAGTTTTACATTTGAGTTCACGAAACAATTTGTAATCATTATTTTCTATTAACAAGCGGGAGATGGTGTTCAAAACACTGTATGAATCAAATTTGGTTTCAGATTTTTCCTTTTTAGTGTTACCTCTATTAAAACGTTCTTTAATAATTTTAAGGTTGAAGAAAGGGTGATTAGGTTTATGTAGAAGAGGATTAGGTATATTAGTAATATTCCCGTATCCTTTGATATTGTCGCTAAATTATCAAGGATAGTAATCCTAATATTTGCTATGTTACACCCAGATTCACTAAAATGTCGGTAAAAATTTTTTTTATCGTCTTTTCCAATATTTCTGAGATGTTCTAACATCCGAGATTTGAGCTCTCGAGTGGTAACACCAACATATTGTTTCCGACAATCAAAACATGTTAGGCAGTAGATAACATTTCTAGATTTGCAGTGGGAAAAGGACGCCTTATATGTATTAATACGAAAACATGTGGTGCAACTATCTATAATAAAGCTTTGATTCAGTAACTTACAAACGCTACATTTTTTATTAGAACAATTAGTACTAGTGTACTCGTTGCCAAAATTTTGTAGATAGTACCGACCTGCTCTTTTAATTTTGTAAAATAATATTTTTTCATAATATTTAGGGGAGCTTTGCGTCAGATTGACAGCGCCACCAACTTGACCCGCAAGATGCGAGTACGCCGGCGAAAACGATCCCAATTTGTTATTTTTGGAAAGTTTTAGCCCGAAATTTTTGGACCAGTAGACTGGCTAAGATAGGCCTATGAGTGTTAGCCAGTGTGGGGGTTGCATGAAAATGCTTTGGCTGGGCTGCAGCCAGGGCTTAGCGAAGCCCTAAAAAGAGGGGCAATCTCTAGCCTCCCGAGGACACCCACCCCCACCAAGCTGGGTGCCCTCTTATAAGGGGATCAAAGAGATTGTGCAGAAGGTGGTACTTACAAGCCTCGGACAACTCGTCCACTATGTTTCCTCAGCTCAATCTTTGAGGGACCATAACTCCGTTCCCAGAAGGTCGTGTACGATTTCAGAGACATCGTTGGAATCAGCATGGGACCGTTTTCAAGATAGGCTGAGAAACAGAAAAACGATTTTTATCGTGGACACTGCCTTTAACTCCGCGACTCGTAAACCAGTTAAACCAGCCTTTAAGTTAAATCGAAATCTATAATTTAAATCTACGTGAAAAACTGCTCCTGACGGTTTTTACTCACAGACACGTTGGCTCAATTGGCCTTCGTCCAAAGATTAGACCCCCCGCTTCCACCTCTCCGGAGCTCAGACCCCACCCCTGTGGGGGCCCACATCCGCGCCGAACCCTGCCCATAGGCATTCGTTTATATTCACAAGCTCCTAAAAGGCAAGCAAAAGCTGTTCTTTCACAATGGGACTCCTCTAGCGGAATTTGATGGAAACCTTGTTGAAAATCAAATGAGGAGTAGAGGCATTTGTTCGCGCAAAGATCAGTAATATTCTGGATGTTGGGCCAATCTGATTGCTGAGGTTTCGTGGTGGCGTTCAATCTTTGAAAATCTATTGTGAACCGCCAACTAGTTGCGTCTCGTTTTTGACGAAAACTATTGGAGCACAAAAGGGCGAGTTGGATTCGCGTATAATACCGTCTTTAAGCATTTGGGAGACCTGTCGCTCAATTTTTTGTCTTTTCTCTAATGGCACCCTATATACTTTTCTAGCTGGGATTGTCGCACCTTCTACCAAATCTACTCTATGCTTAATAGGGCCATTATAATGACCTAAATGTCCATCAGGGACTACGAAATCAGCGGTAAACCACCAGAAAACTTGCTGCTGGGATTGCAGAAATGTCGAAGGTCGCGTTTCGTCCTCAAAATTACCCCCCGCTAGGATGCTCCCAACAATTTAAGTCAAAAACTTTGAAAAATCGACAAGTAGACTCCACATTCATGATCAGCGCCTCAAATAATACCCAGGAGAATTTTAATTTGAATCTAAAACATTTTTCTGGGATGCTTTCAGAACCTTCTCATTGATATAAGTGAACGCTCGACCGAAAATTCTTAGAAGGGAAAATGCTATCAGTCGGTGCGAAAATTGGAAAAAAATGCCTTCACACAAACTTTGCTCGGGGTTTTGTTTGAATCGCGATCGTAAGGTCCGTTTCCGGATTCTGGAAAGACTACTGTGCGTCTAGAAGGTGCAAAAAAGACAGAAAACAACTGTCTTGAGATCATAACGTTTCGGAACCAGCAGCTCGGAGCGGAATGCTGAGCAGTTTTACTATGGATGCCCAACAGATACTAACAATACAAATCGTTTCCGCAGATGCGACCTACGCTTTGTTTACTTCCCTCGTGAGAACTGGATGATATCACCCGAATAGAACAAAAAAGCACGAGAACTTATTCACAATTCAATAGATACCTACATAAAAGCATAGAACGTGGTAATCTAAGAAAACGAAAAATGTGCAATGATTACGGAAAAATCTGACAGCAACTCAGGTCCGAAAAGTAGCAGAGCTTTACCAGAAGTTTCCCTGTAATTACTGGTAAACGTGCAATTACCAAAAGTTTACGGAAGTTTACGGAAAATTTACTGGAGAATCCCCCGTAATCTTCGGATTGAGCCGATTCTGTCAGATTATCGGACATTTACTACAAGATTTCTCCGTTATTCTCCAGAAACTCCTCGTAATCTTTCAGAAAAGTTGTGAAATCGGCCAGATCCAGGAATTAACGCCTTTTAACCCGAATTTGTCATTGGGAAGCCCCAAACGACGCTGAAAACGCATGTACGCACGCACATACGCTCCTGCCAGCAATCGCACGAGCGCATCCAGGCACACTAAGGCCAGCTTCATGCTTCGCACAACTGGTCACGCTCTGGAGCGCCAATCATCTATAACTACCGGAAATCAATACGCCTGATATGCGTGGGTGCGGTCAAGTGTCGCACCTGGGTGCACACTCACACAAATGCGCTCACCGCGCCCACACTCACGAACGTTTGCAAAAACACGTGTATGCGCTTGCGCGCATGCACACGTGTGGCCGCGCATTTATACAGGTACGCGCGCTTGCGGGGGCTCTTGTGAGCGCTCATGAACTGGCCCAAACGCATGCTGAAACACAAGCACATCATCGTGTTAGTACGCGTCAATGTTTACTCGCGCAAACACGCGAGCACAAATGTTCACGCGCCTTAGCGCGTATTTACACGCGCACTCAAACGCGAACGAACCCTTGTGCTCTTGCGCGTAGATGCTTGCGCGCACACACGCGAACACAATTGTTCACGCGCATGTGCGCGTATTTACACACGCACTCAAACGCGAGCAAATACTTGCGCTTTTGCGCGTAAATGCTTGCGCGCACACACGCGAGCACAATTGTTCACGCGCATGTGCGCGTATTTACACACGCACTCAAACGCGAGCAAACGCTTGCGCTTTAACGCGTAGATGCTTGCGTGCACACACGCGAGCACAATTGATCACGCGCATGTGCGCGTATTTACACGCTCACTCAAACGCGAGCAAACCCTTGCGCTTTTGCGCGTAGATGCTTGAGCGCACACACGCGAGCACAATTGTTCACGCGCATGTGCGCGTATTTACACACGCACTCAAACGCGAGCAAAGACTTGCGCTTTCGCGCGTAGATGCTTGCGCGCACACACGCGAGCACATTTGTTTATGGGCATGTGCGCGTAGTCGCACGCGCACATCAACACGAGCAAATTCGTGCGCTCCCGCGCCTACACAGTTGCGCTCGGCACACACGCGTGCGCAAACACTAGCACATCATCGCGCTACTACGCGTACACGTTTGCGCGCGCACACACGCTAGCACGGTTGCTCATACATGTACACGCGCATGTGCGCGTACTCACACGCTCACTCAAACACGAGTAAACCATTGCGCTTTTGCGCGCAGTTGTTTGCGCGGGCGTACATGCACACGCATGTGCGCCTGTGGTAATATGCGCGCCCCTATTCGCAGGCACACACGCGTGCGCAAACACAAGCACATCATCGCCCTATTACGCGTTCACGTTGACGCGCGCACACACGCTAGCACTGTTGCTCATGTACGTGCACGCGCATGTGCGCGTACTCACACGCTCACTCAAACACGAGCAAACCATTGCGCTTTAGCGCGCAGTTGTTTGCGCGCGCAATTATACGCACGCGGGCACTCGTTCGTGTGTGCGTATTTACACGCCCAGTTGCGCGCATATATACACGCGAACACGCATGGATTCTCTAAATCATAGCCTACTTAAACTCTGCTCCTTCGCGTGCGCGTGCGCTGCGAGGGCAGAGGCAGCGAGAAAGTGTGGGTGGAAAGGAGGCACAGCATACGCCCACATACGCACGCGATGAACGGAAATAGACTCCACTTAAATAATGAAGGACATTAGGCGATTTATGTCGCATGTATACGGTTCCAGGCCTTCTAAATCACATGTAACTTTGTGCTATCGCCGCGGGGGGGGGCTGTGGTGAGATGCACTGCGCCACGCCCATTTTATTGTGCAGCCGCGCAATTTGAGCATCTACCCTGGCTCCCCCCTTTGAAATCAGGAGTTTTTGCGGCACGAAAAAATGGGCGTGGTCAGTTGCAGTATCACAACGCCCTCCCCCCCCTCCGCTGCGATATGTTGTTTCATTTTCTGAGATTACCCACTCAATGAAGGCTTGAAGCCGTTAAAGGGTCCGGCTCTGAGGAATATCGCTGGTCCTGAAGCGACTGTCCTCCTGAACGTGCATAAATTCGTTTGAACTGGGGTCTGCACGTTTTGCCGGGTCGATTTATCGATCCGCGTCATTTGTCATGCGTTTGATGTTTTTCTCCGTCACTTTTCTGGTTGATGTTTGTCTTATTGATTGATTGATTGATTGTTGGCGTTCGTCTCTTGATAGATTGTGCTATCCTCACGGAAAGGTTTATCAGAAAAGTGAAATTTCACGATCCTCCCGAGAAGGTCTTCAGAAAAGTGAAATTTTGGAATAAAAAATACCTAGCGAGACCGCTGCGACAGCCCTGGAAATCTGGCTCATCGTGTTTCAGGTCAAATTTAATAGAAGTTTCTTCCAAAGTTTCAAAGTTTTGTTTGCCTGATTGTGGCTACAGGCCATAAAACGGCCAAAGTCTCACCGTCGACTGCGTACCACGCGCTGCGCGACCACAGTCGCGTCGCAAGCAGACGAGTTTTGGCCGCCGCGCGACGTTTCGGCCTCCGCGCGGCGGCCGAAACTCGTCGCGCGGCGGCCAGAACTCGTCTGCTTGCGACGCGCCTGCGGTCGCGCAGCGCGTGGTACGCAGTCGACGGTGAGACTCTGGCCGTTTTATGGCCTGTACGTAGTCGTACCGCCGGTGTTATTTTCGGTGGGAGCTTTGCTTTTTTGCAACAAATTTTCTTGACTTGCGATTTGTTGGAGCAATACAGCAGCTTATGGACTGAGCGTACACAGGGTTGAGCAGGCCGTTGTGGCGATTTTTGTCGCGGCTACGACCCCCCCATTTTTCTTTTTTTTTCAAAAAATTGCCTTATTTAGTGTCTAATTGTCAGTTTTATCAAAAAACTGTCAATTTTCTAAACAGCTCCTCTGCATATAATCTGCTTTTACTCAGAACTTCGTTCCGGCCTTCCCGGTGCAAAAAAACTGCATTTCGGGCCACCCGGACACTCAAAATCGGGGCCAGATCCCGTTCCGGGCGACCCGCCAACCTTTGCCGGCGACCCGCTAGCCCCTCGATTGTTACCAGCCACCCGGATGACGAAAATTGCCTTCCCGGTGCAGCGAATTTGCGTGTGAATGTACGTTACGGACGACTAATCTACAATGTACAATTTTCTCGCGACCCGATTCACCATTTCGGGCGACCCGGGGCCGTATGCATACCTCTCCCCGGCGGGGATCCGTCTTCGAGCGTCCCCGCAAAGTAAAGCCATTGATGGTAGGACTTCGGTGTATTTTGGCTACCGTAATCCGGCAATCGCTTCAGGACCAGGGGTGTGCGGCAATTTCCGTTTGCCGATTGCCGTTTGCCGGCCATTTTTGGGGTTTGCCGTTGCCGTTTGCCGAAATTTCCGTCTAAAACGGCGAATTCTCGGCAAAAATTCGTCAAAACAACAATATTTGCGTTCACCGCAGTTTCTGGGTTGGTCAGCGATTTGGAGCTGCTACGAATAATTATTTTGACTAGTTCCAGCGTCTAGTTCCAGCTCATACGATTGTACCCGTTCAATCGCTAACTGATGAAAACATCTCGACTGGAGAACCAGATGAATTCGTTCGAGTTCTAAATTGTTTGGGAGCCTCAAATGTCTTTTTTTAATCATCAAATTCCTAACCCCTTAAAGGCAGTGTTCACGAAGGGAAAATGGCACGTTTTTTGGCTAAAACGTAAGCTTTGGGTCCTTCTAAGAAGATTAAGAACGGAAGAAAAACGACCGGTAAGTGGGTGAAAATCTCGTGGGCCAGCCAACCCATTGGACCACTCCGCCCACGTCCTATAACAGTTTCCCTGGATTCGTGGTTAAATGAGCGATGGTTTCCGATCAAAAGCCCCGTTCTTCCTTTCATTCTCAACGTCTCTCTTCATTCAGGTCAGCTCGCACACATCGGCTGAAAAAAACGGGAGTCACAAGCCTCGGACAACTCGTCCAGAATGCTTCCCTAGCTGAATTTTGAGGGGCCATAACTCCGTTTCCAGGGGTCTTGTACGATTCCAGGGACATCATTGAAATCAGCATGGAACCGTTTTCAAGATAGGCGGAAGAACAGAAAAACGACTTTTATCGTGAACACTGCCTTTAAACATGCCAAAATTACAAAAACCCCTTTTTCAGAGGCATACCGATTACTGCAATTTCTAAGATAACAATACCAAATGAAATCAAAGTTGTATCGCAAAAGCAGCATTGTTGTGACATACGAACCAGTTGAGAACTCGTATACAATACCGGCCACAACTTCTGTCCCAAAGCGCGTCGGCGACGCGAAATCGCGTCGAAAACGCCGTTTTCGTTCGGAGTGGACTTTTTGAGAACCTGAAAAAACCATTCGATTCCCCTCGATGAGGAGATTCCGATTGTATGTTCAGACTTGAGAAAAACTCAAGTCTTCACCTAGTTATGGCCTATTTCCCCTAAAAGGAATCAAAATCTTTGTGAGTGGTTACTTTTTGATTCTGAAAACACTAATCGCTTCCTCTCATCGTCCTAATTCCAAAAATCTTTCCATGTTTAGAAAATTGTTACTTCTTGACATAGTTATGGCATATTTTGCCCACCCAAAGAGTAAGAATGCTCTATCAACGGCGAAACGTGAACGTGAGCATCCCCAGTATATTTGTGTAGTAATTCTGACTTAAAAGCTGTCTCTGTACCTGGAAAAGTGTGAGATTTCACTCCTAATCTTTCTTAGTTCTATATGAATTCCGTTTTAGCGATGGTCTCCTGCAATTTCTCGGTTCTCCGCGCTCTCCACGCTATTGCTCTCCTCTCTCTGACGCACTCCTCGATGCCTGTACTGCCTCGCTCGAAGACAGTCCTCAAAACCGAATAGAATTCGAGGAGCGGAGACGGACTGCAGAATCAGTGTTATGAAATCCCGGTATCTGAAAGACTAAAGGTCGAAATGGGAGAGGAGGAAACATCATGGGTGTTCTCTGAGGTATTGCGAGACGGAACGCTGGTCGGCTCACAAAAGAAAGCAGGTATCTGAACAGGTGGTCCGTATTGAATCAGCATCAAGAGACAATCCGAACAGGAGTTAGCGTTGTGGGTGGTTTGTCCCTGGTTTACTAAATTCTATTCTAACACTACGCCATCGGTGAGTGATTTGGTGAGTGATGCAGACCACACAGTCAGCGCGCGCGGTCGCGCCGCGCACAACATTTATTCGTTTCCCTGCGAAGAGTGTGACTCATCATTGAGCAATCTTCCGGGAATGCACACAAGGAAAAAATCGAATCCTCGTTTTAAGAGAAAAATGCATTCTCACCTAGTTGAGAAAAATCCTCCGAATAAGCTCAATTTAAAACAGCAGAGCACGTCGCCTGCGCAAGAACTACCGCGGGTTGAATGATCCTAAAGAGCTTCAGGGAGCGGCTGGCCAGGAAAACCAAGCGTTCGATTGGGAAGAGTAACTTTTGTTGTGAAAAAAAGAACTTGGAAACCTGTGTTCAATTGTTGTTGCCTTAATTGTAGATATTTTTGCAGTTTCTGTTGAAGTATTTTACTCACCTCGGTAAAAATGTATTTTTTTGCTAATAAAACGTGGATTCAACATTTCCCTGGTACTGATTGATTGCCGAAGATTGCTCAATGATGAGTCACACTCTTCGCAGGGAAACGAATAAATGCTGTGCGCGCCGCGACCGCGCGCGCTTACTGGGTGGTCTGCATTATACTTGTTCCAGATGGAATTTATTTCGAATATCCGACTTTTCGACTATAGTCGGATATTGCACATTTTCGAATATTCGACTTTTCGACTGTAGTCGGATATCACCCTTTTTCGAATATTCGACTTTTCGACTGTAGTCGGATATCGCCCTTTTTCGAATATTCGACTTGTCGAATAAAAAGTCGACTTTTTTATCCGACTGAAACAGTCGGATACTCATCCGATTATTCGATTCGGAACAAGTATAGTCTGCATCCGCAAAATCACTCACCGATGGCGTAGTGTTAGAATAGAATTTAGTAAACCAGGGACAAACCACCCATAACGCTAACTCCTGTTCGGATTGTCTCTTGATGCTGATTCAATATGGACCACCTGTTCAGATAACTGCTTTCTTTTCTGAGTCGACCAGCGTTCCGTTTCGCTATAGCAATATCTCAGAGAACACCCAGGATGTTTACTCCTCTCCCATTTCGACCTTTGGTCTTTCAGATACCGGGATTTCATAACACTGACTCTGCAGTCCGTCTCCGCTCCTCGAATTCTATTCGGTTTTGGGGGACTGTCTTCGAGCGAGGCAGTACAGGCATCGAGGAGTGCGTCAGAGAGAGGAGAGCAATAGCGTGGAGAGCGCGGAGAACCGAGAAATTGAAGGGAGACCGTCGCCAAAACGGAATTCATATAGAACTAAGAAAGATTAGGAGTGAAATCTCACACTTTTCCAGGTACAGAGACAGCTTTTAAGTCAGAATTACTACACAAATATACTGGGGATGCTCACGTTCACGTTTCGCCGTTGATAGAGCATTCTTACTCTTTGGGTGGGCAAAATATGCCATAACTACGTCAAGAAGTAACAATTTTCTCAACCTGAAAAGATTTTTGGAATCAGGACGATGAGAGGAAGCGATTAGTGTTTTCAGATTCAAAAAGTAACCACTCACAAAGATTTTGACTCCTTTTAGGGGAAATAGGCCATAACTAGGTGAAGACTTGAGTTTTTCTCAAGTCTGAACATACAATCGGAATCTCCTCATCGAGGGGAATCGAATGGTTTTTTCAGGTTCTCAAAAAGTCCACTCCGAACGAAAACGGCGTTTTCGACGCGATTTCGCGTCGCCGACGCGCTTTGGGACAGAAGTTGTGGCCGGTATTGTATATAGGCCCGCTTATGGTCGGTTGGTTGGCTGATGGTAATAATTGGGACAGAGAATTTATCAGTTCTGCTAACACTTAGTCCGGCTTTTTGAAAGTTGATCAATATTCACAGCGGTCATTGAAGGCGGTGTTCAATAATATCATTGTTTCGATATCATTAGCTGAAATGGTGGGTTGACTCAATGACAGAGCTGGGTTTGTTATGAAATGGTGTAAAAATGAAACAATGAAAAATCTTTGAAGGCGCAGCGATTAAAGGCAGTGTTCACGAAAAAAATCGTTTTTCTGCTTTTCCGCCTATTTTGAATACGGCCCCATGCTGATTCCAATGATGTTTTTGGAATCGTACAAGACCTTCTAGAAACGGAGTTATGGTCCCTCAAAAATTGAGCTACAGAAGCATGATGGACGAGTTTTCCGAGGCTTGTAACTTCCGTATTTTGCAGCCGATGTATGCGAGATGACCTGAGTAAAGAGAGAAGTCGAGAATGAAGAGAAGAAATGGGCCAATAATCGGAAACCATCGCTCATCTCACGAATTCAAGCTTTCATTCGTTCACGTCGGTGGGCGGGCAATGCGCTTTTAGGGTTTACCTTGTGCTCAAAGTGGCAACTTCGGGCTCTTTTGGGGCTCTTCCTGGCTCGTTTTCATGCGTTCTTTCGACGTTAACGTTACAGAGTGTCCCTCCACTACCCATTCCTAGTAAAATTTCAAACACTTTTTTCATCGTGAACACTGCCTTTGAAACCGCATTCAACTTTTTGCCAGAGATCGAAGGGTTCGAGTCCCATTGCAACAACAGTGTGGAAAGCCGGCCTAAAACGAGCAACCAATAGCAATATACGGCCCCGAAACTTGAACGTGGTGTATTCGCCCCCCACACTTCCTCGGTAGCCACAGGGGAGGTGAGTGGGGCGGGTAAATCACATTCAAGTTTCGGGACGGTATAGATCGATTTGTTGTTTTTTTAAGCCAACATTTATTATTTTATTTATTTGATATGTGTCGCATAAGGCAAGCGTTGTACAAAATGCATGAGTCGAGTACCAAAAGTCAACGAACAGATACTAATAATACAAGAGCTTCTTCCCTGCTTGTCGCTTGAAGGCGCGCAACCCAAGCGGGTGGAGTAGTGAGCCATCTTTTAGGGAAACAACATTGTTGCTGTTATTGGCCTCGTGCCGGCTTGTAGGCCGAATACGCAGAAAGGGAAGAGCTCAAGAGCAGTCCAGCTGGCTAAACGCACTACTCGCTGCGCTCCAGCGACGAAGTGAGCGCAGCGGGCTTCCGTCGCGCGCGTTGTACCAGTCAAACTGTCTGTAGGTGCCCCTCATTCTGTGCATTCGATCAGCATGCCCCTCGGAGCTTTTGATTTGAAAATTCAAAGGCTGCTTTTATCGTGAGCACTGCATTCAACTAGACTAGTCTTACTCCACTCCTGCAGCCTCACACGGGTAATTATTCAATCGTGGTTTGAAGTGAGTGAAATTGAGATCCCTGAGCCTACTACTTGTTACTAACAGTGAAATAACTGGGAGACATTGCATGAAATACGACATGTCTAACAAGGAAGGGTTGCTTACATCAAATGGAGTTTCGGGATGCACTTTTAATATGTTCTAGGGGGAGGAAAGTGTTCCAATATCCCACACTCAGAATCTGCTAAATGCCCCCCCCAGGCAGTCTCTAAAAAGGATCAAATTTGAACAAGGCCAGATCGGCTCGGACGAAGTGAGCAGGTCTAACGATTGAATTACCTTTATGTATGTTCAGAATAGATCAGGGCTTGGGCAACAATGCATAATTCCTTATCTTAACAGAACCAATGCACCAAAATTTTTTACATCTATTCTGAACATATCTAAAGGTAATTCCATCGTTAAATCAGCTCTACTCACTTCGGCCGAACCGTTCAGGTCTTGATCAGATTTTGACCTTTTTAGGGACTGCCTGAGGCATTCGGCAGATTCTGAGCATTGGATATTGGAACACTGTCTTCCCCCTAAAACATATTAAAATTGCATCCCGAGACTCCAACTGAAGTTGGCAACCCTTCCTTGTAAGTAAACGTTGGTGTATTATAGCACAAAATCGATTTTGCCGTTTTGCCGTTTGCCGGTCATTTTTGGGGTTTGCCGTTGCCGTTGCCGTTTGCCGAAATTTTAAATTCTTTTGCCGCACACCCCTGTTCAGGACCCAAAGCCCGATTCCCCTCTACATCGGGACCGTTTCGAAGCTTCATTCAGTTCAATTGTGAGCGTTTCCGGTATGATTGCGTTCTGGAGCGTACTAGGTCATCCATGTAGAGGTTGATCACATGAGAACTGGTCAGCGCAGCGATTTTTTAAAACTTTCAAGCCTAATGTCCTCGAACTCTAGATGTAATAGCTTAGAAAGGGGCACTCAAACAGAAAATCTTACTTTGTGTTCATTATTGACTTCATTGGCCTCCTGACTTTCCTGATTTTGCAAGAGAAGGAAAACTCCGGGTTGGTGAGAACTTAGCGGAGTGTGAAAAACCGCTGTGTACTCATAGCTATCGTTCGCTTCAGAAGTTTATGCGATGATCTACTTCACAAATTTTCTTGGGTGGAGCCATAAATGGGATTTTCCAAAACAAGAATTCCCACGATTTCTATTTTCGGGGAGAAATTTTCCAAGGGAATTTTTTTAATGTGCCTGCTCTACTCCTAAGGCGCACGTAAAAATTTCTGCAAAATCAACTAGAAGTATTCAAACTACGGAGTGTCGCTCACATGCCCTTGCCAATTTATTCTTCTGCCTTTACTGCCTGATTTCATTCATTTCATTCAAGGAAAACCCTCGGCTCCGTATTTTGAAAATCAAGCATTCGCGGAAAAGTAAGAAAATGTTTATTGTTTGCTTATGCTTATTTCATTCTCAAATATCGAAAAGTTGCATTCAAATAAATCGAAGAGCGCTGTAGTGTTGACTGTAGCTTAAAAACCTTGATTAAAGCGATGTGATTAAAGCTTCTCCAAGGAATATTGGAATGGTGAAGCTCTTCATCTCAAAACTCTTCCAGCCCAGTTCAGAATGCTGTTCATATTCTCCGGGGAACTTCTCCGAAAACCTCCTGCCCCAGTGGTGATGAAGGGGTTAGAAGAGCTAATCGATATAACGAAAGGTGGTGAAAGAAACAGCCAATCTAAAGGGCGGAGGAAAATCGGGCTCTGGGTCCTGAAGCGATTGCCGGATTACGGTAGCCAAAATACGCCGAAGCCCAACCATCAATGGCTTTACCCGCAAAGGGACGATCCCCGCGTGGGGACCAGGGATGAGCGGAACAAAAATATGAAATTTCGGAAATCGGTTTTCGGGTTTCGGAACTAGAACTTTTTTATCGGGTTTCGGAAATCGGGCGCGAAACGCCTGAAAATGCGCGGAAATGCGGGTTTCGGAACGCGAAACGCGGAAAAACTCAGAAAATATCTGATATTTTCTTCCTCCCTGATAACCCGATGTTTTCGCATTCCGCAGCGTTTTTTGCGGTTTCCGGAATGCGGAACGCGGAATGCCAAAAATGCGCGAAACTGCGGGTTTCGGAACGCGAAACGCGAAACTCCGCTCATCCCTGGTGGGGACGCTCGGGGACGGACCGTATGCACATCTCATGCTCATCCCCCGGGGACGACAGAGTGGCAGGGACGCAGAGGACGCACGGTTAAAACGAGGAGGGCGCAGGCTGCGGGGCGGTTGTTACTGGAGCGCGGTAGTGTACAACTCGTATCCGTTATTCGCATTTTTTCATTAAAGGCACAGGACACCCAAAACATTAATTTTCGGATTTCATGCTTATCTTGGAGAGAGTCACACGCTGATCACAGACGTATCTCTAAAATCGTCCACGACCCCCTTTGAACAGAGTTATGGCTCTTCAAAGATGCCTAGATTTTGAGGGTGAAAAATTGGTGGACGAGTTGTCTCAGGCCTGTATTTCTCTTCATTCGCAATCGTTGCGTGAGAGCAAGCCAGGATAAGGAGAAAGTCCGGTAGTGGACTCAAGAACGGTGATTTGTTAAGAATTGATCCATCCATCCAGTCGATATCGAGGTCGAAAATCCGGAAGGGGGTCGGGCATGTGGTGGTGAGCGAAGGGGATCGGGCCTGTGGTGGTCGCTTATATCTCGCTTATTTGGAGGAATTGAGATCTCGCATCTGGCACGTGTTATACAGGAGGGGTCTTTTATACAATTACATGAAAATCTCAAAATTCATATCTCAGGGTGTGCCTTTGATGAGCTAAGCATGGCCGGCGAAGGCTTCGACGAGATTCTAAGGTGTGGTAAAATATCTTTAGATCTGCTACGGCCCCTTTACTTACGATTGTGAAACAGTACTGGTAAGACTGGTTCTAACTCGAAACATTGAATGATCAGGTTATTTTACCATACGCCACGAGGGAGAAATGTCTGCGCCTTTTGCGTCATTTTTACAACTGCGTGCGATTTTCCTAAGAATCCTTTCGTTGCATCGAGCAATTGCTAGGTAATAACGCAGAAATAATGTGAAGTAAGCGTAACGAAAAAAAAACTAATTCAATGAACAAAAAGTAGAATAGCAGCGTAGTGAAAGGCAAACCGCCAGTTCGAACACCGATCAGAACTGTTACGAGCTTCGCCAAATTCTGAAATTTTCTGCAATTAATTTCTGTATAACGAATGTGTATGCAAGACATGCGTGCATCTTGGTAGTGACACCGCCCCTGAAATTGTACCTGATTATGGTAGAATAACGCGCCCCATTCCACAATCGCGCTCTCATGCCATCGTCCCCGAGCAAATTCGTAGGGGGACGCCATCCCCGCAAAATGTGGGCGGAGCCCGTCCCCCAAAGATCGCGGGGAGAGATGTGCATGCCGGGGATGACACGGGGTCGTCCCCATCCCCGCGCAGGGACGCTCGGGGAGGGTATGCATACGGCCCCCGGACGAGCAGCGACGGGTCGCCCGGTACCAGGTTCTGAGTATATTGTTGAAAATGCATACACCTCGCACGCGACTGACTTTTCCTACCTCATTTTACCTTACCAAGTGGTTTGAAAAAATCCTTATTTTTCCAAAAAATTTACGACCCCTTCCCATATTTTCATTTTTTCCCGAAATTTCCAAAAATTTTACGACCCCCCTGTTGTGACCAGTCACAACGCTGCTCAACACTGAGCGTAGAATTGTTATTCAAGCCAGTTGAGCTGTATTCAGAGGCAGGTGGTGTTGCGAAATTTCACAACGGGGATGGGGGTCGCGAAAATTTCGGCCCGAAAACGAAGGTTTTGGGGAGGATCGCAAAGAATTTCGGACCAAAAATGAAAATTCGGTTAAGATATCCTGAAAATTTTGAATGTTTTTGGTCACCCAAGGGAGGAAAAGTAGCATCGGTCAGGATTTACACGCTTCAGCCCCACTACTGAACGATTTTTCGACTTCTGACAGTTTTAGTAATCAAAACTAGCCAGAAATCGCGCGTCCTCTGAGAATATTTGCATCGCTATGGCATCTCAAGAACCCACATGTAGCCGGGCCGGCCACATGTGGGTTATTACGCTGCCATATGTGGACTTTCGATGCCACATGTGAGTTATTACGATGGTTCCCACCTTGGTCTCCGTGTGCGGGACCCCCCCCCTAGCCGTGGGGACCAACCCCTCAGCTGCCAAAAATCAATCTTCGGCTTCGGAGTGCTCCTTCAAAGGTGACTTGAAGTCTCCTTCCAGGATCGGCCTCGAAATACCGAGTGAGCGCCCGTTGAGGTGGAGCGCCTTTTATACCCTCCTGTTTGTTTACTCTGAGCATGATACTGATACCAGAAAAGAACTCAATTCTCAACAAGTTCAAGATTGTAATACCATAGCGATGCCATGCTATTTCGCGCACCGCATGCTTTGCTATGCCATATCAATGCTATTTCGCGCGCCGCATGCTATGCCACAGCGATGGTATTTCGCGAATCGCGTGCTTTGCTATGCCGTAGCAATGCTATTATGCGAAGGAGCTGCATTTTAATACCATAGCCATGCAAAAATTCTCAGAGACGAGGGTATCGTAAAACGTTTGTATTTCGGAAAAATTTATGGTGGGGGTCGCTCCGATCTCGAAAAATTGCGCAACGCCCCGCTTGACCCTGGATTAGAATCGGGATCTAGCAGGTTGTTTTGTTGGACTTAGCAGGGTCAAGCGGAGCGTTGTGTAATCTTTCGAAATCGGCGCGACCCCCCTTCACCTTCAAATTTTTTACTTCAAAATCTAAAATTTTTGCGATCTCCGCCTCGATGCGCGATTTCTCAGTAGTTTATATTTGAATACTAAAACTATCAGGCGCCGAAAATTCATTCAGTAGTCTGATTTCAGCGTCTAAAACCTGAACAATTCTACAATGCTTCCCTTGGATAACGAAAAATATCGAGAATTTTTGGTATATCTTCACCAAATTTTCATTTTTGTACCGAAATTCAAACGATCATCATCATGGGAAATTTCGCTATATTTTGTATGTACAGCACATGTAATAACTTCGAATTTTCCATTAACATCCGGAATTTTCCTTTTTTTGTCGGAAATTTGTGCGATCTCCCATAACCTTCATATTCGGGACAAATTTTTTGCGACCCCCCCACCCCGCGTTGCGAGATTTCGCAACTCCGCTTGAATTCGAAAAAGGGCCACTGAGAACCGCACTGTTGATTCTGCAGAATCGATTATGCCTGAGCTTTCAGGACGAGTTTATTACTGTGCTTATCTGGGCCAAATTCCGGTCCGCAATCGCGTCTCGACACGCTTTGCGGCCGCACGCGCTGGAGTCAGTCGAGAAAACAGCGCCAAAGCCGACTCGACATGGCTTTTTTTGTATTGTTTTCTCCAATTAACTCTCCAGTTTCTAAAACCCACCTACAGATCGGCGGCTGCGGCACTTGAAACTGTTCCGACTCGAATGCGCGCGGCCGCAAAGCGTGTTGAGACGCAATCGCGGACCGGAATTTGACCCAGATAAGCACAGTACCATATTTTGCCAGCCAAAATCCATATCTTAGGGCCTGCTTCGACGTTTCGCTGACGCTTGCTTTTTTCCCAATGTCATCGATTACAGACATGCAGCAAAAGCCAGAGGCAGCGAATTGCCGATGTATAACTAGGTCTTAACCCAACATTCGTCGTGGTTGCTTAACGCATTAGATTTCGATGATAGTCGGGAAAAGATTTTTTCTTGGCAATCTCTCGTCTCAAAGTTTTCCTACTTAAAGGTGCTGAGCGCTATGCAATCAAGGACTTTTTTCTTGAAAGCTCACTTCCTCTCTAGCTGTAATATCAAAATTGGTCACTTCTGCAATAGAAACACGAAGGGCTCGCACATGCTCGCATGTATCTGCACCATCATTGATCAGCGAACTTTTAAAAAATGTGCTTCTCATTTAAAATCTGAGCATTTTAGTCTTTTTCGCAGTCACAATGGACCCAGTTTTGCTACTGTTTTCGGAGTCATTTGATTGCAGCTGTGTGGCTTTTTCTGGCAGCCGAATGGCCTTTTGTGTTCTTGCCACACTTACCCCTCTTCGTCGTGGTTATAATTGTATTTGATTGTATTATACTCTCAATACTGGTTTGCTGCTAGTGCGTAGTGGCAGACTGATAATGTGCTTTGATTTCAGATCGAACGAACACTGTTCGCGGCAGTCGATTCTGTAAAACAGAAGACGATCTCATCATCTCGAGACGACGACGGTGCGGATACAGTCGTGCTCGCCGCATTCAGGACTACTGCCAGAGCGTCCATACTTTTCAGTTGGACAATGTGCGACGACCGCATGCGACTGTCACGGTGCGTATCTGCACGATCATTCACGTGAAAACCAGTGGAGGACCCTCGCTTTTGAGCCGGGAAATCGCATCGTTGACGAGTACACGAAGGAGGAGTTCCACTTTGATCCGTACCTCGGCAAGGTTCGTTAGAATTTTATAATTGTTGGCTTGATTTATCGTTTCTTGTTTCTTTTGGTTTGTTCCCTAACAGTTAAGGCCTATGAATAGTCTGGTGGCAAAAATGGCGCCGCAATGATGGGGAATAAAGGCAGGCGCGAAGCTGCGTAGCCGCCCTCTACCGCTCAGCCTGGCTGTGCGGGGCGCGTACTGTGCTTCTCTGGGGCTAATTCCGGTCCGCAATTGCGTCTCGACACGCTTTCCGGCCGCACGCGCTCGAGTCAGTCGGGTTTCCAGCGCCAAAGCCGACTCGATGTGGCTTTTTTATGCAATTTTCTCCAATTTTTCATATATTGACGACACTTAGACCGTCGTCTTAGTGGACCATGTTCGGACTTCTTCCACCGAAGCAACGTAACCAGACCTTAGCAAAATAGCGAAACACAATTCTGAAGACTTCTTATCCTATAGATTCTTGAATATTCTCCACGTTAGTATTACATGGAAGCTCTCCTTGAGTTATTTTCCTGTCTAAGCTCAGTAAAGAACTCTGCTCCGATATCGCCTTTTGGTTCTCATTATAGTGTTATTATTCTGAAGGTTTCCTCATGCAAATATTAGAAATATTCTAGTCCCACCTCTCCCATCGGAAGGTTCCCCGTATAACTTCTACGTAGATGTCGCGGCAAGGGTCAATCTTCTGAGACCATCCAACAAAGGAATCCCATACCGCTTCTCTCCCCAATTTTGCAGAAACCATTGAAATAATACATCAAATCACGACTTGTCTCACACTTTCAACAACTTGACATACAGGCCATAAAACGGCCAAAGTCTCACCGTCGACTCCGTCCCCCGCGCCGCGCGCCCGCCCGCGCGTCGGAAGCAGACGAGTTCCGGCCGACGCGCGACGTTTCGTCCGCCGCGCGGCGGCCAAAACTCGTCTGCTTCCAACGCGCGTGCGGTCGCGCAGCGCCTGGTACGCAGTCGACGGTGAGACTTTGGCCGTTTTATGGCCTGTATGAACTCTGCATCCAACCGAAAAAAATTGTTCTTCAAATATGTAGCTCCAATATTTATTCAATATAGTATATTTATCGACAATGAAACTACAATATTTTCTAGAAAAACAGCTTACTCTTCTTGAAAATTGCTCATATGCTTTTTTTGTGTCGCTGTAGGTTGAATTTCAACTTCACTTGCACCCCAATAGCTGCTAATTTTTCTTCATTCACTCGCCACGTGGAACTATCCAGGAAAATAGAACACTTCGTCAATATATGCAACAAGCGTAATCATAGAGGAACTTCATGTTGTAATCACAACATGAAGTTGTGGAAGTATCATTTTCATGAAGACTAGAGACACAAGAAAAGACGTCTTCTTTATCCCTATCTACAACTTCGAAATCAAAAAGCCTGCTATCAACAGAAACCTTCCAGCTAACTTGACCGACTGAAATATCTGATTATCAATCATATTGAACGCACTGAGTTCCCGATCCCTTTTGAGTTTAAACTTTCTCTTAAAGGCAGTGTTCACGATAAAAACTCTGTTTCAGTGTACATCAGGATTAGGTAGTGGAAGGGCACACTGTAACGTTGACGTCGAAAGAACGCATAAAAACGAGCCAGGAAAAGCTCCAAAAGAGCCCGAAGTTGCCAATTCGAGCGCAAGGCAAACCTCAAAAGCGCAATACACGCCCACCGACGTGAACAAATGAATGCTCGAGATCGTGAGATGAGCCATGATTTCCAATCATTAGCCCCGTTCTTCCCTTCATTCTCAACTTCTCTCTTTACTCAGGTCAGCTCGCATACATCGGCTGCGAAAGACGCAAGTTACCATCCTCGGACAACTCGTCCACCATGTTTCCTTAGCTCAATTTTTGAGGGACCATAACTCCGTTTTCAGAAGGCCTTGCACGATTTCAGAGACATCATTGGAATCAGCATAGGGCCGTTTTCAAGATAGGCGGAAAAACAGAAAAGCGATTTTTATCGTGAACACTGCCTTTAAAGAGAGTGGACGCGCACGTCACACGTTGCTCATTCCATGCACGAAATTTGCTTATTATGTACAAAAAGAAAGTGAAATATGTCAATCAACGTCAACAGGATCCTATATTGTGTGACCAAGAAAGTACAACCCTCAACCCCATTTTACTGTTTCTATGAGCACTGGTAAACTCCGGCCGGGTAGCATCACCTCTTCGTGCAATTAATTAATACGAACTAAATCAAAGAGTGGAAACGTTTGCAATAATAAAATCTTATAAGTGGTGCTGTTAATTGTTAGCGCGAAAATCGGGAACAAACCACTCAAAAACCCCCAGACCCAATAGTGCGAAAAAAGTGGCTACGAACATTATAATATGTCACATAGGGATAACAATTAGGAGGGAAAGAACAATTCTGTGGCAGATCCAAAAATAATAGCAGGTTTAACCAGTATAATACCGAAACTACCCGAATTTCAAGTGATCACAAATGTTTTCAAATCATAAGCCAAAAAACTGGGTACGCTCAAAGGCAGTGTTCACGAAGAAAATGTTTTTCCTTTTTTTCGGCTAAAACGTAAGCTTTGGGTCCCTATAAGAAGATTAAGAACGAAAGTGCGACGAAAAACGGCCGGTAAGTGGGTGAAAATCTCGTGGGCCAGCCGACCAATTGGGCCACTCCGCCCACGTCCTATAACAGTTCCCCTGAGTTCGTGGTTGAATGAGCGATGGTTTCCGATCAAAAGCCCCGTTCCTGCCTTCATTCTCAACGTCTCTCTTCACTCAGGTCAGCTCGCACACCTCGGCTGCTAAAAACGGGAGTTACAAGCCTCGGAAAACTCGTCCGCAATTTTCCCTTGCTAAATTTCGAGGGGCAATAACTCCGTTTCTTGTACTATTCCAGAGACATCGTTGGAATCAGCATGAGACCGTTTTCAAGATAGGAGGAAAAACAGAAAAACAACTTTTATCGTGAACACTGCCTTTAAAAAATATAGACTAAATGATCAAAAAGCCGAAGTGAAACTAAGCCACTCCAGCCGCTTTGCGGCTGGAGCGATAGTAGTAATTAGTAAATCTCAGGAGGATAGTATATTTTCTTCCTTGTCTATCTCACGTTCCCCTCACATGAACGACCTTCACTAGAAGCCACAAACACCGACTGTTGCGCCCAACCCATAATATCTGTTTCGCAAACAAACAATTGCAGGCTATTCGTATAAATAAAGACTTCTGATTCCTATCTCGCAAACAACTATAGACCATTCCTACAAACAACCGTTAGTCGTACCTCCTAGCGCTATTACACAGCCATAGTTTCGAAAGACCTCGGCTATATCGGTCCCATCTTGCGCTTAGACCAAACAACCATGGTCCATACCCTCCGGTGTCAATTACACAACATGTTTTCCAAACCATAGACTGTGTTCCTTAGCCTCCCCGTCAAGAATCATTCATCTCAATACCGTTCACCTATGAACGCCAAAGAGTAGTAACCCTCCACCTCTGGGATTACACCATCCTGCCAGCGCACACCAGCCATAGAGACCCACCACCTTTACGTCTGATTCTGATACTCGTCGTCCCAGTCCTAATTCTTCAACGACGACTGTGACCTACCTGCCAACTGTTGTACCTGCTGTACTACAACAGGTGTGCTACTCAACTGCCAGCTTATTCCACAAGTACCAAACTAGTTAATTCATTCCATCCAGCCTTCTGAACGTTCAAGCCAACACAGCACTCAAGTGAGTCCGTTTTGTTAAAGCTTCACGCAATTTGACGCTCTGTTATTCTTTTCCTTGCTCTTTTGATGCAATGTGTTTAACATATTATTCATTATGTATGACCTCCCATGAGTTTGATATTGAAAACGTAATTAAACCATTTCAACGGAATCAAACAACATAGTCTGGCAAATTCTGTCCGTAAGCTAATCAGCTCACTCATCAATCACCAAAAACCCCCTGCCATGAGTTTCTTAACAATGCCACGAGATGCAGTGGTTTTTGAAAATCAGTCTGCAGCCGCACTCACAGCATCAATCTATACAGTTTTCGCTTATTGCTAGACAACGGTATTAATAAGTTCACTGGAGAACCTAGAAGAGTCTTGAACAACTTCAAGAGGAATTCAATGAACTGGTACAATGCTCAAGTATTCAGTGTGAGCACCCAGGTATTGAAGAGCATACATATATTCCACCGAAGTTTGATGAAATTGTCTCACTATCCAAGATATTGAGAAATTTGATGATTCCATTTTATCAAATGGCGCATGCGCGAGCACCGCGGAAGAGATGGCACGGAGCCAAGCTAATACTTATTCAATCTATCGATTCAAATTAGTAGAAAATAAAGCTTCATTATATAATATCTACTCCAGATCAAGAATTAGCTTTAAAATTGAGATGGCTTTCTAGTAAAGTCGTTATTTTCGCTATACACGAAAGTTCTTTAACTGCCTCAAGAAAATTATTTGCTACTCCTGAATTTCTTATACAAATATCGCAACAAAATTATAGGCTCCAAAGCTTCATCGTGGCCCGGCGCAACGCTATTACCGCTATACGTCTCCACTAAAATGAAACTCCATCTATAATAGGGTATCCATGCAAAGAACACTTTTAATATGTTTGTTTTTTAGTTCCTCAATATTGCACCTCTCATAAATGCACTTTATTTCTGAAAATTCAAAATATGATATAGTAAACACTAGCGAACGATGAACCTCTTTAAATTAGGATTTTTTTTCCAGATTTCTAGCTATGGAAGACCCATAGCTAGCTATGCCTCAGTGCACTACGCGCGATACGGCATGGATAGTATACAAAACCAGCATGAATACACTTAATCGCCTCTAAACGCGCACTGAACTATGCAGAACCATCAATTTATGAACACCTCATCCACTCAATGAGTGACAGATATTTCTAACTGTTTTAATGAAGAATTCGGAACATCTGGAACGCAAATCTAGTACTCCTCGAAAGACTTTCTTGATCTACCAAAAATTATCTAAGTCACAACAATTCAACCATTCCCACCAAAAGCAACAAATTCGATCAATTACATCAAAAAAATTAACGCATCACGAATTACGACAACAACCTACTTATTTGATCCTGAGTAATGTATCCACAACCTTTCCAAGAAGTTTTCAATTATATTCCTATTTGACAACGTTTTAGTAATCAAGAATTCAACGCTCATGCAGCATAAATCTCACTAAGATAACATGATTATCTTTCGGATTGAAACCACTGAAGAGGCTCCATGCAGATTAGATCCCACTTAAAGGCACAGGACACCCAAGAAATTAATTCTCAGATTAGAACCTCATCTTGGAGAGAGTCGCACGCTGATCACAGCGGTTTCTCTGAAATCGTCCGAGACCCCCTTTGAACAGAGTTATGGCTCTTCAAAGATGCCTAGATTTTGAGGGTGAAAAATTGGTGGACGAGTTGTCTCAGGCCTGTATTTCTGTTCATTTTTGCGCGAGAGCTAGCCAGGATAAGGAGACAGTCCGGCAATGGACTGAAGAACGACGACCCGTTAAGATTCATTCATCCGTCAAGCCGCTATGGAATTCGAAAATCTGTTAGGGGGTCGGGCCTGTGGTGGTGAGCGAAGGGGGTCGGGCCTGTGGTGGTCGCTTATATCTCGCTTATTTAGAGGAGTTGAGATCTAGCATTTGGCACCTGTTATACAGGAGGGGTCTTCTACACAATTACAAATTACAATTACAATCTCAAAATTCATATCTGAGGGTGTACTGTGCCTTTAACCACGAAAAATCCCAACTCTTCATTGATCATTATGTTAATAATACCTGCAATACTCTAGTCTTGTTGAAAATTGAAGACCAAATAAGATTTCCTGCACGCTGCTACATAGACTTTATTCCAGAATTAGCCCAACACCCTTACCGTCTATAAATTTCGTATTATTCGCAGCTCAATCGTCACTTACTTCTCTTCAAGCTTTCAAATAGCCCAAGCGTTAAACGTTTCATATTCGACGCATTCCTGCTTCACAATACTCTACAATGTTTCAACCAAATAGCTCAATTCCAAAGTTTTAGTAAAAAATAAACCATGCTTACATCATAAGTAGATCTTATGAAAGCGGCATACTGGAAAGCACGCTACGTACATCATATTGGAAACTTCGTAGATTCGATAATGAAGTAATTGCATTAATCATCGGTAACTCAACAGGAAAACAAACTCTCAAGGGTTCATTACTACCACCGAAGTTCCAGGTGAACTCCGAGCACATATATCCCAAGTCCAAAGAAAAGCTGAATTTTCAATAAGGGTTATATCACCCAAATAAGACTGCTCAAAGTTAAATTTATTATTATTTATTATTTATTATTAATACGTCCAAAGGACGCGCATCATAAAAAACAGAGCACAAACCGAAAACAGAAATGAAGAGATTCATCAAAGAATAGAAACCCCGGTGCCTCACGGTAGCAGATCAGATATGGGTGGCTTTTTGTCATGAACCACTCATGAGGTTAGTGCAGCACATAGAGGGGGGGGACTATATAGGCGGCAGTGTCTGGCTCAGCAGCCACGTTGACTCATACAAAGCTGAGACTCCTGAGTGGGCAAATGTACAGATGCCCGCATCAGCCGGCAATGATGCCCTTAGTCATGTCAGACATAATCGGGCTCACCGGAACTTCAAAACACGAGTATACCGACAGCCCTCGTGGGACCGGCAAGCTAGACATAAGTACGAGCCACCGCAGAAAAGTAACAGCCAGGAGAGTGAATCGAGGCACCCGAGAAAGCAACTGCAAATGAATGCATTGGATTCCCTACCATCCAGCGCCGTGTGCGGCCGACCTGCTTTCCTCTGCTGGCCAACGACTGATTCACCTCACCCTACTCACCCGAACTCCTATATCGCCTGGTATCTACGATTCCTGCTAGTCTCTGGAGCTTCAATTATATGGTCTGCTACTATCGTCCTTATTGAACAGTGGTTTCTACTCTATTTGTGACAACTGTGCGGTTCGACGGACACATTGCGTTTCCCCCCGGCGGCAGGGGTCCCATATCTTCTACTCATCGTGCCGCCGTAAAAGGTTCACCTGTTCCGACGGTTTTCTGTGGTTGATTACGTGCTTTATCGTGCTTCTGGACTATGGTCAGTGTACATGTTCCGGTTCTTTATGGGAGTCCTCGGAACCCAGGAGTGATCATGTGAACGTTGGTCGCACAAATTGAGGGCCATTGATCACACAGTCGTCTTCTAATGGTTCTGTGGACTTTCATGAGGCTGAACGTCGCCGTTCCATTGTTCTCCGCGGTGTTCCTGAGAAGAAACGTTGGTCTGTTTCGGATAGGGTTCGCTATGATTTTCTGACTGTATGTACCGTCCCCCACTTCCTAAATATTGAGTGCAATCCAGTTGCTGTGTACAGGTTAGGGAAACCTGAGCCGTGAAAAACACGCCTTCTCAAAATCGTGCTTCCTGCCTCAGTTTTCCAAAAAATGGCGATTCAGCGTGCTCCCAAACTTCGTTTCTTTTATGGCGGAAAGCTCTCATTAAGAGAGTCTCTTTCACAAGTGGAATTGAAGCGAGGTCGGGTGAGGCAAACTCCTTCATGTGCGGACAACCCACACCCTGGCAGGTACGCTTGCGACTATCATTCCTCTGCGGGGGAAGGTGGGTTGCTAGCTAACTTTTCTCAGGGTGGGCCTCCCACAGAGGGTTTCAATCAGTCTCAGAATGCTTTAAACTAACTGCGGCTCCTTCTTTCAAAACCTTTTCTATTTTTTATAGTAACGTCAGATCAATTTCAAAGAATGGGAGCCATATTGATTTAGTTTTAGGAAATTTTCACGATTTATACGTATTTTCTGAGACTTGGTTGAATTCATCTCATGTTTTATCTACATTGCTTTGTTGCCTATGCAGTGAATTCCATGCAATACGTTGTGATAGAACTCGAAAAAAAAGGAGGTGGAGTAATCATTTTGATCAAAAACCAGTACGGATATAGGGAAGTATTTTCTGAGTCAGTCCCTGATGCCTATGAATTACTAGCAGTAGATATCGTTTTTGACTGTTCTACGATTCGGCTAATTGCAGTTTATCGAGCCCCTGATTGCCTAGCAATACCTAATGAGAGGCTTTCCAATACCATCAGTGATTTGATCATTTGTGAACACTCATCTGTGATTATTGGTGATTTTAATTACCCCGACCTCAGCTGGAGTAGCTCCTTTGACAACATATCTTCTCTCGCCCGTACTTTCATGAATATGGTGGAGAATCACGATTTGCGACAGTTTGTTAATGCGCCCACAAGAGGGGACAATATCCTCGATCTTAATTCGTCTAATGATCTCACGCTTGTGAACAACGTTTCTGTGGAGCCTCCGGCAGGGTCCAGTAATCATTCTAGTCTTAGTTTCTCCATGTCCGTTTCCTACTCTGAGCCTGAATCAACGTTCTGTAGACATTTCGGGGGGTGTGACTACTCCGCTATCTGTGAGTTTCCATGGTCCGTGGACTGGAGGAACACATTTGATGCAATTGGGTCTATTCATGACAAATACGAAATGTTCTTTGCTGTACTGCAGCACGCCATTGATTCTTTTGTACCCTGGAAACGTGTACTAGCAACGAAATTTGTCCTGCCCTTGTATCTACAAAACATGTCGGATCACAGAAATTGTTTGTTCAAGCTAGCTCATAGTTCACAAAAGGAAGATGATTGGGAAAGGTTTCGAAAATTTTCAGGGGATTTTGATATTCGTCTTCAGAAGTACAATAGGAATCTGGAAACTAACATCTCAGACATTGGGGTGGACCGACGGCGGACAAGTTGCGTACCGACAGCGGGATGGGCGACGTTTGGAACGCACTTTGCACGCGGTTGGCACGAAAATTAAAGCGGTCGATACGCACTGCCACGCGGTCAGTACAGAATGCCACGCGGTCAGTACGTATCGCCGCGCGGTCGGTACGCATTGTCGCGCGGTCAGTACGCACCGCCACGCGATTAGTACGCATTACCACGCGGTCGGTAGGCATTGCCACGCGGTCGATACGCAATGACACGCTGCCAGTACGCATTGTCGCGCGGTCGATACGCACTGCCACGCGATCAGTACGCATTGCCAAGCGGTCGGTAGGCTTTGCCACGCGGTCGGTACGCACTGCCACGTGGTCGGTACGTCCTGCCACGCCGTCGGTACGCATTTTCACGGGGTCGGTACGCATTGTCACGCGATTTGGTACACACAAAACGCGGTCGATACGTACTCTCGCGCGGTCAATACGCAATACTACGCGGTTAGCACGCATCGCCGCGCGGTCGGTACCCATTGTCACGCCGTCGGTACCCATTGTCACAGGGTCGATACCCATTGCCACGCGGTCGGTTCAAATGTTGCGCGTAGGATTGGCCGCGTTTAGTACGCACTTACACGCGGTAGGCCCGATTTTATCACGCGGTCAGTACGAAACTTTTTTGAAGGCTTGACCGCTATTAGTACGCACGCACGTGCGGCAGGTATGTATTGCTTCTAATCAAAGGGCGCACTTCCGAAACGCATTAATACTCGGATGCAGGGTTTTCAACAAAAATGGTTTTCATCAGGAAATTCGGTATCTCATCCAAAAAAAAAAATTGAAAAAAAAAACAAAAATTTTGAGTGGAGGTGGGGCTTGGATAACGCACAAATAAGTTGAAACAACCCAACGTGGCTGGCTTTCCAACCGCGAATGACTAGCTTTTTTAATCAACAACATCTAAAGTCTAGTTTGCTAAGATGAGTCCAAGCGTAGCAAGCAGAGGAGCGGTCGGTCATGGCAAAATAAGGATATCTTGACATGATAAACCCAATACGCCCTAATTCGACCGGCTCGAAATGAGGGAGCTAGGCCCCTGTCAGAGTTGGAGGAAAAAATCGCCGTAACCTGCCGTGGCCAACCCGGTCGAAACGTATGAAAACATGGACGATGGAGGTTGCAAAAAAAACACCCGGTGTGGCCAGCCATCCGGTGTTTTTTCCACCCCACTTCATTCATGTCTTTCATGATTATCGACCGGTTGCCGACGCCGATCGGCACACTATGACCGAAGCTGCACCAAGCCTACCGCGTGTTTAGCTCCAAATCGCCCCAGCCTGGAGAGGTTCGGTCTTGTTAATTTAATGTTTATGAAGGATAACTATATTTGACCTTGGCAGGCCAGCCGCGTTTAATCGTTTTCCTTGCTTATACCTTTCTTTCGTTAATTTCACTTATTTTTACTTCATTGGTGGCCAGATATACACCTTCATGGTGAAAACTCAGGAACCTTTTTATCGCGAACGCTTCTTTCAGGCATTAAAGGCACAGTCCAACCTCAGAATCGTTTTCCAGTTTAAAAGCTTATCTTGGAGAGAATGTCGGACTGATTATAGGAGTGTCTCCAGAATTGCCCAGAACCCACTATGAACGGAGTTATGACCCCTCAAAAATTCTGAATTCCGATTATGAGAATTTCGTGAACGTGTTGTCACGGGCCTGTTTTCCTTGTCGTTCGTACTTATCGCGCCGGAGCAAGCCACATTATAAAGGTAGGCCGATAACAAATGGAAGAACATAGATTTTGATTAGATCCCACTTCGCTTCTCATCCCTATTGAGACCGGAAGCTCCGAAGTGGGCGGAGCGAATGGGTGCTAATTTCGGGGGCGGAGAGAGTGGGTGCTCCATTTTTCTCACTTATTCTTAAGAGTTGAGATTCCGCGTTTGGCAGGGTTGCTACACAGGGTGTCCGGACCATAATATCAAATTTTACCTACGAGCTTGGAGTGTGTCTTTAATGCGCGCCATTCTGATGGGAGCAATGCATACCTGCTGCGTGTGCGTGCTTACCAACCGCTGTCCCTTTCAAATAACAGTTTCGTATTAAGAGGAATTTTACTACATTTCCTCAGCTTATGATGGCATTTCTTGTATTTTACAATCTTCCATTTCTGCTCTTGAATTTCCTTCCTTTGTCTTCTTCCTTATCTTTCTATAAGAAATTCAATGTGTTAATCATGTTGTGAGATTAGTACCCGTGTGTTTCATTTATGAATCCTTGTGGGATCGAATGTCCTCGTTGATAGTCATTTGGAATCTTTTTCAATGGCATACGTCAGCTGTTAAAACTAATTGTAATGTCGTTATCGTGCTGAAATTCCGCTCAGCGATCGCGGCGGGTCGCTGTTCCAGCACGCAGCACAATTATAATCGTGCTGGGAGAAGGGGTAATTGTGTCGGGACCCGTTAGTCCAGCACGATTATCGTTGTGCTGCGTGCTGTAGCCGCGTCTGTCCACAACTGCGGAGCGGAATTTCACCCCGATACCGGCAGTACGAAGTGTTCCAGTGTCTATTTGTTGCGAGCAAATATTCATGTTTTCTCCACAGAGAATAAACTCGCTTTTTTGCAAAGAAATTTTTCATTCGAGTCTACGTGAACAGTCAGTTGTCGATGAGTTTTGCAAAATTCGAGAACATCAAATTTTGAATATTAATACTGAGCCATTCGTAAGCATGGCTACACCAAGAAGAACAAGAAGAAGAATAGTATGCATGAGAAGTGCAAGACGATCGAGATTAAGAGAAAGAGCAAGAAAAAGTAAAACATCGAGATCTAGAAAAAGAAGACAAAAAGGGAAAGCAGAAGAATATCCTACGGCGCGCAGTTGACTTTCATCCACGTGGGCGCGCTATAAAATTGCTAGGACACAAGGTACCGAGTACAGTAGTCGTTGGGACAAGAGTCACACATTCCCATTCATGCCTCAACCTTCAAATTGGAACTGCATTCCTAGCCCGATTCAGCGTAGGAATAAGCTCGACGAGCGGGAGCAGGGGTGTGCCTTTTCCGATTACAGGTTTATCGATTTTCCGGATTCACCGGTGTGATTCGGTAAATTTGGATTTACCGATTCACCAAAGTTTTCTCAAAATTTACCGAAATTTTGACCGATAAGTGAAGTTGGGCTTTTTCAGCACAATCGAACTACTTCTCACTCGTATTTCACGGGTTTGCTACCGTTTTCGCATGCCTTTATCCTTCTTCATTCTATTTTTTGTTACTCTTTTTAACCATTTCGGCGTACTTTCGGAATAATCCAACGATCCCTTCGTCTTTTGTGTCACGTGCTTCCTCTTATCGAGAACCTACTCCAAGAAATACATTTTAGCAGTCTTGAAGCTGATATTTCAGGAACATTTTTTTAGGAGCCCCCTGACACAACACTGAATCCACTGCAGTTCTGGAATGACTCCATTGTGGAATCATCGTACCCGCACCTTTCCTCACTGACCAATAACTACTTTTGCGCACCTCCAGGCACAGCTGAGGTGGAAAGATTGTTTCCCCCATTTGGTCTGATTTTGAGTGACTACAGGAAGACTTTGATGACAAAAAGCTTTGAAATGTTACTTCTTCTCAAGATCAAAGTCCCGGGTTCAGCCGTTGAGCTCAGTTTAATATGTGAAACTCACCCATTATTTGCGCGATCCTCATGCACTAATGAAAATTATACATAAATATCATTGGTCATTTGTGTTATCGTATGGAATATGTACCAAAGTCAAGGTCAGATTTTTCACCGAATTTTCCGTTTTTACCGTATTTACCGAAAAAATTCTGGAAAAGTTTCGATAAAAAAATTACCGAAAAGAATTTTCCGCACACCCCTGAGCGGGAGTCTCGCCACTACATCGCCTTGACAGCCAAATAAATAGATACTCAAAGAAAATTAATAAATAAGCTAATTAATTAATTAATTATTAATCAAATAAATAAGCAAATAAATAAATAAACAAACTAAAACAAATAAATAATCAAGTGATTAAATAAATGAATCAATTAGTAAATAAATAAATAAATAAATAAATAAATAAATAAATAAATAAATAAATAAATAAATAAATAAATAATTAAATGAATAAATAAGTAATTAAATAAATAAATAAATAAATAAGGTAATAAAAAATAAATAAGTAAATATATAAATAAATGAATAGCTGAGCAGAAGAAAAGTATCACATTAACGAAAAGATAAAAACGAGGAGAGGGAAAAAGTTGTTGGAGTTGTAGAGAATGAGAAGAGAGTGGAGAAGATAGAGAGAGAGAGCAGTAGAAGAGATTGGAATCATTAAAGAAAAAACCTGGCGATTCGAATGATATAGCTAATTTTAAATTAATTTTCTGGGGCACGCCGGTGGAGACGGGGGGAAAAGATGATGGGTGGGCCACTAGCGTGTTCGATAGCAAGTTGATCAAGGAGGTCATAGAGGTTTCGGGCGACGAAGAACTCGTTAGGAGGGATATCAATTCTGGCCACTGAAGATCCAATCATTTTCATGAATCGTGCGAGACCGTGATCAAGGTAGCCCCCCCCCGTGTTATCAACTTTGTTAGCCTAATCAGGATACCAATGACACGTTGCCTAGATACATGCGCAACAGTGAATTGAGAGTTTGTCCACTGCTCAGCTAAAAAGAACTAGATGCTAGAGGAGCTCTAAGGCATTCAAATAATCACAGGTGAACCGAAATAGCCTTGAGTCTTGCCTGCGTTTTTTACATTGGACGCAACCGGTTGATAAGGTTTCTTGGCTTCACATCAGTAGGCTGTATATAGCACCAACTCTGAGTAATTTCACCACTGTTCCTCCAAATCGTGACCTCGATTTACAGATATACTGTATTGCCTCTATTAAATGTACACCTCTATCGGAAGTCCATTTAAAATAGAGGCTTGAAAATAAGAAGTACATCCCTAATACAAGTACACTATAGTTGTACAATTTCGAAAAAAAATGTCGAACAAGCGAAAATCGAAATTGTTTCGTGCGACGAAATTTCGAACGAACGAAATTTGAAAAAAATATCGTTCGACGAAATTTCGAACGAACGGAATCTGAAAAAAATTCGTTCAACGAATTTTCGAACGAACGAAAACGAAGGAAAAAAATTTGAAAAATCTTTTAATTTTTTTTCGAAATTTTCGTTCGTGTACAACTATGAAGTACACCTCTTTCTGAGGTGAATCTCCGTTATCGAGTTCTTGGCAATCCAAATGTGGCATTAGAGAGAGTCCAGATTGCGCAAGATGTCTTTGAATATTTGGGAGGTTTGAATATTCACAAGAAAATTATTGGGGCCAAAGATTGCTCGTATGAGACAGCTTTCGATGCCACTTTAGCGAAATAAACAAGAAAAGCTCAGGGTTTTAAATTGGTGCTACGGTTAGGCCCGGATCATACTACCGTCGCAGCGATTTGTGAGAAGGAGCAGTATTGATCAATCGCGGCGATACTGCGCTTCTGAGGGAATCGATTGTTTTGACGAGCAAAACTGTATCTCCTTGAGTGAAATAGAATGATGTATCTATATTCTACAGCAATGGAAGTAGGAACTGGTGAGGTTGCGGACTCTTCCTAGCATACTGTAATCTGATTGTGTTACCACTCAATTTTCCGAAATGACTGAGATTGGTCGGTGGGTTTCTGTTTCCACTTTCCTATTTTCATTGTTTCAGCGGATTTAGTCGTATCGATGAAACAACAGACTCACCGATCTATCACAGCTGTTTCGGAAAAATGAGTGATACCACTAACAAACTACCGTACGATAGGACGAGTTCGCAACCTCACCAGATCCTACTTCCATTGCTGTAGAACGCGTGGACTGACAAACTGACCTCACCCACCAATTTGCCTGCGTACTGAACGCGGGCGATTGCGTGCTGAACGCGAACACATCCGTGCCGAATGCACGGACTGACAAACTGACCTCGCCTACCATATTGCTTGCGTACGGAGCGCGGGCGATTGCGTACTAAACGCGCGTACTGAACGCGAACACATCCGTACCGACCGCGCGGACTGACAACTGCCCTCACCCGCCAGTTTGCCTCCGCACTGAACGCGGGCGATTACGTACTGAACACGAACGATTGCGTACCGACCGCGAAAATTGACGCAATGACCTCACCGACCAGTTTTCCTGCGTGCTGAACGCGGGCGGTTGCGTGCCGAACGTGAGCACTTGCGTACTGACCGCGTGTGCTCACGTACCGACTGCAGCGAAAAGGCATATTTCGTACTGACCGTGCGCGAACATGAATGCTCGCGGTCAGTACGCCTTTTTGAAATTTCGCCGACGGTCGGTACGGAGCTCAGGCGTGTCGACCGCGTGCACTGTTTCGCTCGCGCGGTCAGTACGCAAATGCGCGCGTTCGGCACGAAATGCATTTTTTGCCCGCGGTCAGTACGATAGTGGCACGCGGTCGGTACGAAACGGGGTTTTTCGCCCGCGGTCGGTCCACCCCATTGTCTGAGATTATTAACAAGAATAATGACAAAGGGTTTTTCAAGTATGTTAGGAATAAACTATCAACTTCGACTAAGCTCCCTGGTTTGATAAAAGGTGATTACGTGGCGATTCCGGATAAAAGTAAGGCTGAGTTGTTAGCGGATAAATTTGCCGAGGTTTACACTGACAAAGGCGATCATTTTCCGGTTTTTGAGCCGTCCGTTGACCATCGAATGAGTGTTTTTCCTTGGTTTGATGAAGTCCTTTTGTACGAGTTTCTGACTAATCTGCCACCCTCTTTTTCAGTGACGCCAGATTTTGTGCCCGGCATTTTTCTCAAAAATGTTGCCCACGTTATAGCGGGTCCGTTAGCATACTTATTTAATCAGTCAATGTGCTCTTCGGAAGTTCCATTAAGATGGAGGCATTCTTTTGTCACACCACTACTGAAAAAGGAACCTGCCAGTTGTATCGATAATTATAGGCCAGTCAGCATCACATCACATCTTTGTAGAATTTTCGAAAAGGGGCTCAAAAAAGTTATAATGGAACATCTTGAGAGAAATGCGATCATCCCCGCTAATCAGCACGGTTTTGTTCCAGGTAAATCAGTAGAAACTAACTTGCCTGAGTGCATAAATGACTGGAGTGATTATTTGGACTCGAAAAAATTTTGCGATGTGATGTATTTTGATTTTTCGAGAGCATTTGATCGTGAGGACCACTCTAAACTTCTTTATTAAATTTCAAAACTAAAATTTCATCCAGTAATTGTTGAATGGCTCAAAAACTATCTTTCTGATAGGAGCTTTCAAGTGAAGATCAATGCAGTATTTTCATCGGTTAGGTCCGTAAAGAGTGGAGTGCCCCAAGGTGGGGTATTGTCACCAATTCTGTTCGCTATTTACACTTCAGAACTCCCGGGTCTCCTGGAGCTCTGTGGTGTTGAGTGCAAACAGTTCGCCGATGATATCAAGATATATAAGAAGATAGAATGCGAAGATGATCAGAGTATGTTGACTTGTGCATTGGAGGAAAATCTTGCGTGGTCCCACAAGTGGAAATTGCCGCTGGCTCCCGAAAAAACAGTGTTCATGAGACTGGGAATGTCGAATTTTTCGTGTACCTACACTTTAGATGGGCATGAGCTGAACCCTGTAACCTCCGTTAAAGACCTGGGTTTTCATTACAACAGCAAACTTGATTTCCCCGACCATTACAAGCACTTGTGTAGTAAAGCATCTTCTAAAACATTCCTCATAGTCAAGGCGTTGTCGATCCGTGACAGAAAGGTGTTGTTAAAGGCATATAAGACCTACGTCAGACCTATCTTGGAATGTGGAACGACAGTTTTTTCACCGCAGAAAAGAAAAGATGTGTTGCAACTGGAGAAAATCCAAAACAATTTTGCACGTAAAATTTATGTAAGATCTCACATCCAGGCCTATGACAGAATTCAGAGAGCGGGAGTTAGAAATAGTGAGTAGAAACTTCATTCGCTAGAATCTCGCCGTCGACTTTATGATGTTTGCATGGTGTTTAAGTTACTGGCTGGCATTGCGAAAACTAATATCTCAAGATTCTATAGGCTAAGTCAGTCAAGGACTAGGGGAAGCAAGATTAAGATTTCATATTTAGCCCCGAAGGGCAATATGAGAGCCCTTTCTTTCACTTGTAGAGCCGGATCAACCTTCATCTCTCTTAACCTTGATATTACCCCTGTACCGATACCTTCTATCTTGCGGAGTTTCAAACGCATCGCAGGGAAGAAGCTGTTGTGCTTCTAAGGCAGGGTTAGGATCAATATTGTTTTGTATTCCGTTCTTTCCGGTTCATGGTTTCTGTGCATAATCTTATTTTGGTGTTTATTGCGCTTGCCTTACGTAGCGTACTCAATAAATAAATAAATGCAAGAAAACCAATGAGAAGATAGGCTCATATAACAAGGCACTAACCAAATGATGTGTGATCACGGTATAATGAAACGGAGATCGGGCCGTGAGTCCGACTGGGAGCGGGGAGTGGGGGGGGGGGAAGGAAAAAACTTCAGCACATGTTTTTCTGTGCGAAAAAGTAGTGCTAACCCATAGCAGTGGCGAAAAACAAAAAGTGCCTTGCAGATAACATGACTGGGTCAAACAAACAGCAAGACAGGAAGAGGTATCATGAGGAGTTATTATCAAGGAATCACTGAATATCAAACAAGCCAACATTTTTGAGATCATTTTCAAGTCAGAGGCACAATAATCCGGTTGTATATGATCCAGGCAGACTAGAAATCGTTATTCAGCATCGCTGAGACCAATATCCTCGAGGAGATTGAGTTTATAGAGTTCTTTCTTGAACGCCTTTGTAGAATCAGCCATAAATATTGAGATTGGGAGTTTGTTCAGCCATCGAGAAGTTCTATAAAAGAAAGAGTTGTAGGCTAAAGTGGAGCAAAAGTTCCCACCTCTTGGATAGATATTTATGGAAGGGCGTCTTGAATTAATCGGTCTGTAATACCAGTAGTCTGAAAATGACATGCGTAGCTTTCCACGCATTATTTTGAAAGCCATTATGAGATCCAAGCACACTCGTCTGTAAAGTAAAGTTTTCAAACCAAGTTCTCTCAGTCGTCTTCTATAAGGTGGTAAAGTATTGGGGTATTCGGGATCTGGGAATACCCTATAGTACAAAAGTCTAGTAAAAAACCTTTGAACCCTCTCTAACTTGTCGATGTTTTTCTTTGTAGAGGGACTCCATACCTGCGAACAGTACTCTATTTGAGGTAAAATATAGGTTTTGTACAATCTAAGCCATATTTCAAGCTCAGACGAACGAAAATTTCTAAATAAGGCATGTACTGTTCGCATGCATTTTACCACTACATTATCGATGTGATTGTCCCATTTCAGCGCTTTGCACATCCAAACTCCCAGGTCGCGCCCTCCATTTCCTCGTTTGATATCTAGTATACATGGGCATTCGACCCGAGTTTTCGAATGAATGAATAATTCGAATACGGCCATTTCAAAAATTCCGAATAAATGAATACATTCGAATAATGCCTTTTAAAAAATCTCGAATAAATGAATACATTCGAGTAATGCCTTTTAAAAAATCCCGAATAAATGAATATATTCGAATAAGGCGTTTTCAAAATTTCCGAATAAATGAATATATTCGAATAAGGCGTTTTCAAAAATCCCGAATAAATGAATATTTTCGAATAAGGCGTTTTCAAAATTCTCGAATAAATGAATACATTCGAATAATACCTTTTAAAAATTCTCGAATAAATGAATACATTCGAATAAGGCCTTTTAAAAAATCCCGAATAAATGAATACATTCGAATAAAGCCTTTTCAAAATTTCCGAATGAGTGAATACATTCGAATAAGGCGTTTTCGAAATTCCCGAATAAATGAATATATTCGAAAAGTCGACCAATTATTCGAATATTCGAATCTTATTCGAATATTCGACATTTCGAAATCAAGGTCAATATCACCCCGGAACTTCGACTTCCGAAGAAACTAGGAGACTGTTTTTATCGTGAACTACCTTCAAGACAGGGAACACTAACAAGGAAACTACTAATAGCCAAATTGGCAGTCCCACATAAACTGTACTTTTCTAGAACCACTTTGAACGTAGGGCCCGAATATGCCCTTCACAGCTGCCTAGTCACTCTGAAAAAAATCGGTAATAGGCATTCTTCCGTTTCGCATACCTATTGTACCATCCAAAAACGCATACTGATCTTTCGAGATGCTGAAAACGGTCAATCGTGTTCAGCGCACAAAACAACCCCCTGGACAAAGCGTGGGCAAAAGCACTTTTTCCAGAGCTTCCACGAAGTGATACCATTTCCCACATGTACCAATTTTCGGTTGAGCGTTAACCTAAATCAAGTAGGGCTTCAGAAAGCGTTGAAGAAAAACATTCCAGATTGGACCTTAAAATCCCCTAGAGGTGGTGGTGGGGGGGGGAGGTTGTTTGGGGTGCTGATCATGAAGCTGAGGTTTCTTTGTCGATTGTCGACTAAATTCGTTCAAAGCTTCTCATCGGGAGGGAAATTTGATGGCAAAATGCGACTTTTGACGTTTCCCGGAGAGCTACGATGTTGCTCAAATTGTTTCTGTGACGGAGGGGTTGAAAATCGGAGGAGATTGGCTTACAGTTAACTTCCGCACTGCCGTTCAGTCCGCAAAGTTAGCGCTGATTGCGAAATCGTGCTCCGGGGCGGGTGCGAGGATCCTCAGACAGGGATGCGGAATCACCCGGGCGGTGAGATCACTTGGGCACCAAAGGCAAAAAGCGCCCGGGTGATCCCACATCCTTGTCTGAGAATACTCTCAACCGCGCCGCAACACGATTTCGCAATCAGGGTGCACTTTACGGACTGAACGGCAGTGCGGAGGTGAACTGTAACTAAGCTCCCACAATGGGGACAGGGGCAGCCAAACTTTCGTGGATACCTCTATCCACCGTTAGGGCGGCGACGGCCTAAAATAATGGGAGCAGGAGAACACACTATTGATTTCGCGGAGGCGGCCCAGCGCCAATGGGCGACGGCTACTCAGAAAAATGAAAACATGTTACTTGTCACATAAAAACCCGAAAACAAGTTACTTGTAACATATCTAAGCCGATGTAAGTTACTTGCGACTTTTATTGTGCCATTTAAGTTACAGGTAACATTTTGGAGGCGAATTGCCAGCGGTTCCCTGTCGATATTCGATATGTTGCATGTAACTTAAATGAGAAAACCTAAACTGGCAGCAGCGACTGTTTATCCATACGTGTTCCATCTCATTGTTTTGCCAGTAGAAATGCTCTGCGAGTTTCAGCAAGTTTGAACTTGCCAACTTCCTGCGTATTCAGTGCTAAGAACGATGGGATAAACGGTCGCTGCTGCCTGTTTAGAAGGCCCCAACTTAAATGGCTTGAGATAAGTCGCAGGTAACTTACATCAGCTTAGATATGTTACAAGTAACTTGTTTTCGATTTCTGAGAGGATACTGGGTGCAGTGCGCCTCCGATATGTTCCATGTAACTCAAACGGCACAATATAAGTCGCAAGTAACTTAAATCGACCAAAAAGATGTTTCCAAGGGAAATGTACGACGCACTCGCGGGGTCAGGCTTACGACTGGCGTTGATGTTGGTTCAACTACCCCAGTTTGAGGTACTTGGCCCCACACCAGCATGGAAGGCCCTGCACAGCATTTTTTCGCGTAGTTTGTGGTCTGGAACACGCTCTCTGCGTCGCGTGTCGTCTGCGTCACGTTATGGCCTTCATAATGAAAATATAAATGTAAGTTACATGTAACATAAGTGTAACTTACATGTAATATAAATTTAAGTTGCATGTAACATAAATGTATGTTACATGTAATATAAATGTAAGTTACTTGAGACATTCAAGTAAGTTACAGTTATATTACAAGTAACTTGTTTTGATTTTCCTGAGTACCAGTCCAGCCTGTTGCGGCAACTTCGGATAGCACCGCCCCTAATCAATATGCGTTGGTGTTTGTGTACAGCGCGCAACGGGAGACCTGCACACAACGAACAGCGGAAATGTTACTCACAAAAATGGATAGCTCAATTTGCAAAAAGATTCTTTGAAGGGTTTCTGTTTCGAAGGAAATAGGTCTTGTCTAATTCGAATGTGAGGCACTTTTTTCCGAATATTCGAATAAATCCGAAATTTAAATTTTCGAATACATCGAATATTCGAATAAATCCAAATTTTAAATTCTCGAATAAATCGAATATTCGAATAAATCGAAAATTGAAATTCTCGAATAAATCGAATATTCGAATAAATCCAAAATTGAAATTCCCGAATAAATCGAATATTCGGATAAATCCAAAATTTGAATTTTCGAATAAATCGAATATTCGAATAAATCCAAAAATTCAATTCTCGAATAAATAGAATATTCGAATAAATCCAAAATTTCAATCTTCGAATAAATCGAATATTCGAATAAATCCAAATTTTAAATTCCCGAATAAATCGAATATTCGAATAAACCCCAAAATTGAAATTCCCGAATGAATCGAATATTCGAATACTCGAATATTCGAATTATTCGAATATTATTCGAATAATTATTCGATTCGGTCCCAAGTCTAATATCTAGCGTATTCACGCTTGGAAGGGATGCTTGACCAATTGAAATAACATGGGACTTTTGGATGTTAAGTTTCAAGCCCCATTGATCACACCACATTGACATGCGAGCAACTGATTCGGAAAGTCGAGATTCAGCATTGCTGATAGTGGTGTTGTCGAAAGGTACTGACAGTTTGATGTCGTCAGCAAATGCATGAATTTCTATTCCATCTTCAGCCTTCAAAATTTTCGGTAGCTCAAGTGTGTATACGACAAAGAGGAGTGGAGAAAGAGCACCTTCTTGTGGTACACCTGAAGGGCAGGGCCTCACATTCGAGAACTGCCCATTCACTCTCACTAAGAAGTAACGCTCCGATAAATATGACTTGAACCAATCCAAATAGTTTCCTTGTATTCCCATACTCTGAAGTTTCAACAACAAACATTTATGATTGACAGTGTCAAAGGCTTTACTCAGATCGAAATAAATAAAGTCTACGGAATTACGGAAACTAATCTGATTGATCCATTAGTGGGTACAATCCAAGAGTTGTGTGCAAGTTGAGGATGACCTGGGAAACCCGTGTTGCTCTGGCGGAATGAGTGTGTGTTTCAAACCACTCATCCATCTTTCTACTACTTTCTAGGATCTTACACGGTGTTGAAGTTATACTTATTGGTCTAAACTCTTTTGTATGCGAAGCAGAAGATGTTTTAGGGGTGGGAGTGATGATAGCGGTCTTCCAAACTCTAGGGACTTCCCCCAAGGGTAAAGAAATTTTAAGAACATGACAAAGCGGCTCAGCTAGTTTTTTAGCAAACATCTTGAAGAAGATCTGCGGAATGCCATCATATGGAATAGCGAAAGAGGCTTTAAGCTTTAGTAACTGTTTCAAAACTTGAGCAGGCTCGATCTGTGGCATTGAAAAATTTGAATCGCATCTTGAAGGGATTGGAGGATTGGGTATGTTTTGGTTTCTGTAGACGCCAGCGAAAAACAAACTGAGAGCTTCGGCAATACTTGAGTCTGTAGTGTGAAGTGTACCTCTATCGTCGATAATTGTGTTAGGTACGGGTTTTTTCTTGAGCCTGGTGGCAATATGGGTGAAAAGCTGCTTCATGTTGTTTTTTTCACTCATCGTACGTTCTTTATAGGCCAGGAAACGGTTGAGATGGGATTTGAAACTGGTGCAAACAGATTTATATTCGTCGGACTGCAGGGGGTTCTCAAGTGAAAAGAATAGCCTGTGTTGTTGCAAGTAGAGGTTCTGTATATGCCTAGGATATACTTGGTATGAATCTTTCGAAGTCTTCTCTGGAACGTAAAGGTCTATTATTTCTTTTATTATTGAGCAAAATCGTTCATAGACGTCATCAACTGAGCTGTAATGATTAAACACGTCAAACCCTTTGATGCTATCTAATCTGTCTTCAATTGCGTGGATATCAGCTCTCAAGAAGTCACGCCATTTTGAGTGAACTTCTTGTGGTTGCTGGTTCAAGACAGAGAAAAGTATAATATTATGGTCAGAGGATCCAAGAGGAGGGATGAGATTTACATTCGGAATAAAATCTTTCGGAGCTAGGACAAGATCTAAAATAGAGTTGGCACATGTTGGCTTCAAAACATACTGAACAAGTGAAAATGATTTAAAGTAAGAAGCAAACATTTCTGAGCGCGGATTCTTGCCCGACATAGTTACCCAGTCAACGTCTAGATTGAAGTCGCCCATAAGGGCAATTATTTTTGGGGACACGCATAGATCAGTGATCGTTTGCAATAAAAGTTCGTCATGTCGTGTGCTATGGTTAGGGGGGCGGTATACAAGAATGAATCTATGCGAGTAGTTTCCATTTTGGAGAACATCAAAACAAAGAATATCGGTATCGAAGGCAGCACTATTGAATGATACTAGTTTAGCATTTAATAGTACGTGGACAAGGGCACAAACCCTGCCATCTCTTCTGCCTACCCTGTCTTTACGAAAAAATAAATAGGGAAGATCAGAAATAAGTTTCGAATCACATATGTGAATTCAACCACGTTTCAGTTACGAAAATGAAACTAAGCTTCTCTGTAGACACGAGGTGATGGAATCCAGGCACTTTATTTACAAGACTGCGCGAATTTAATAAACATGCTTTTAGATGCGAAGTTCCATGCGATTTCACAAGTTTTTTCCACTCCCTTGGAACAAAGTGGGTATCTCGCTTCTTTTGACTACTTGTTCGCGATAAACCACTTACATCCGTTCACCCTCAGGATTATTCGAGTTCAACTCACGACACTGGGAGCGTAATTCTTTGTCTCGGCTCCTCTCCTCCCTGGTCATTGAGCGACGAATGTAGACGTTACCGAACCGAATATGACCTTTCAGCGTCCTGGATTACCTCAAAGATTCGTAGAATGGTTTATGATTGGCAAAAACACATTTCACTAGCCGTGGCTTATCACCTGAAACCTTGCCCAATCGAAATATTTCGGCCGGTTTCCCTCGATGTCCATGGCCTCCAGCACTCCCAAGACCGATTCCTCTGGGTGCTCCCGCCGCTTGGCTGCGGGAGACCCAGATTCGGGATCAGGAATACCTGATATCACAATGGACCTCGAGCGCTTCTCAGCCTCAACTATTTGACGAGGGCTCAGAGTCAGCATGGAGACAATCTCATCAAGCAGTTCTACGACTTCTGGAGCTTTGGACTGTAGAAGAGCATGAAGTCTAGAAAGCTTGCTTTCCAAGCTTTCCGTCTTCATAGCAGTAGCTGAGTCCGACATGATAGCAGCTGAAGATTAACCCACCACACCAAGTGGCGGCAGACGAAAGAATCATCATCTTCGCTTTTGTCTTTAGTAAAAAGGGGGTTTGGCCAAATCCCGATAAGAAAAGAGCTATTGACAAATATGCGATACAGAAAAAGTCGTGCACTATATGACCTTTCTTAGATATACACCGTTTTCCCAGGATTCGTTCATAAATCTGCTTCAACAAGAAGCCGCTCGTCGATTGATGTGAAAACGGAACCTTCTCGCAAGAACATCCGAACGCAAAAGAATGTTGGCCCGCTTCAAGTAAACCGCTCCTGATCCTATTCTGGCTGAGATTTAGATCAAGTATATATTGACGACACTAAGACCGTCGTCTTAGTGGACCATGTTCGGACTTCTTCCACCGAAGCAACGTAACCAGACCTTAGCGAAATAGTGAAACACAATTCTGAAGACTTCTTATCCTATAGATTCTTGAATATTCTCCACGTTAGTATTACATGGAAGCTCTCCTTGAGTTATTTTCCTGTCTAAGCTCAGTAAAGAACTCTGCTCCGATATCGCCTTTTGGTTCTCATTATAGTGTTATTATTCTGAAAGTTTCCTCATGTAAATATTAGAAATATTTTAGTCCCACCTCTCCCATCGGAAGGTTCCCCGTGTAACTTCTACGTAGATGTTGCGGCAAGGGTCAATCTTCTGAGACGATCCAACAAAGGAATCCCATACCGCTTCTCTCCCCAATTTCGCAGAAACCATTGAAATAATACATCAAAATCACGACTTGTCTCACACTTTCAACAACTTGACATACAGGCCATAAAACGGCCAAAGTCTCACCGTCGACTGCGTACCACGCACTGCGCGACCGCACGCGCGTCGGAAGCAGACGAGTTCCGGCTGACGCGCGACGTTTCGTCCGCCGCGCGGCGGCCAAAACTCGTCTGCTTCCAACGCGCGTGCGGTCGCGCAGCGCGTGGTACGCAGTCGACGGTGAGACTTTGGCCGTTTTATGGCCTGTATGAACTCTGCATCCAACCGAAAAAAATTTTTCTTCAAATATGTAGCTCCAATATTTATTCAATATAGTATATTTATCGACAATGAAACTACAATATTTTCTAGAAAAACAGCTTACTCTTCTTGAAAATTGCTCATATGCTTTTTTTGTGTCGCTGTAGGTTGAATTTCAACTTCACTTGCACCCCAATAGCTGCTAATTTTTCTTCATTCACTCGCCACGTGGAACTATCCAGGAAAATAGATTACTTCGTCAATATATGCAACAAGCGTAATCATAGAGGAACTTCATGTTGTAATCACAACATGAAGTTGTGGAAGTATCATTTTCATGAAGACTAGAGACACAAGAAAAGACGTCTTCTTTATCCCTATCTTCAACTTCGAAATCAAAAAGCCTGCTATCAACAGAAACCTTCCAGCTAACTTGACCGACTGAAATATCTGATTATCAATCATATTGAACGCACTGAGTTCCCGATCCCTTTTGAGTTTAAACTTTCTCTTAAAGGCAGTGTTCACGATAAAAACTCTGTTTCAGTTTACACCAGGATTAGGTAGTGGAGGGGCACACTGTAACATTGACGTCGGAAGAACGCATAAAAACGAGCCAGGAAAAGCTCCAAAAGAGCCCGAAGTTGCCAATTCGAGCGCAAGGCAAACCTCAAAAGCGCAATACACGCCCACCGACGTGAACAAATGAATGCTCGAGATCGTGAGATGAGCCATGATTTCCAATCATTAGCCCCGTTCTTCCCTTCATTCTCAACTTCTCTCTTTACTCAGGTCAGCTCGCATACATCGGCTGCGAAAGACGCAAGTTACCATCCTCGGACAACTCGTCCACCATGTTTGCTTAGCTCAATTTTTGAGGGACCATAACTCCGTTTTCAGAAGGTCTTGTACTATTTCAGGGACATCATGGAAATCAGCATGGGGCCGTCTTCAAGATAGGCGGAAAAACAGAAAAACGATTTCTATCGTGAACACTGCCTTTAAAGAGAGTGGACGCGCACGTCACACGTTGCTCATTCCATGCACGAAATTTGCTTATTATGTACAAAAAGAAAGTGAAATATGTCAATCAACGTCAACAGGATCCTATATTGTGTGACCAAGAAAGTACAACCTCAACCCCATTTTACTGTTTCTATGAGCACTGGTAAACTCCGGCCGGGTAGCATCACCTCTTCGTGCAATTAATTAATACGAACTAAATCAAAGAGTGGAAACGTTTGCAATAATAAAATCTTATAAGTGGTGCTGTTAATTGTTAGCGCGAAAATCGGGAACAAACCACTCAAAAACCCCCAGACCCAATAGTGCGAAAAAAGTGGCTACGAACATTATAATATGTCACATAGGGATAACAATTAGGAGGGAAAGAACAATTCTGTGGCAGATCCAAAAATAATAGCAGGTTTAACCAGTATAATACCGAAACTATCCGAATTTCAAGTGATCACAAATGTTTTCAAATCATAAGCCAAAAAACTGGGTACGCTTAAAGGCAGTGTTCACGAAGAAAAAGTTTTCCCTTTTTTTTGGCTAAAACGTAAGCTTTGAGTCCCTATAAGAAGATTAAGAATGAAAGTCCGACGAAAAACGGCCGGTAAGTGCGTGAAAATCTCGTGGGCCAGCCGACCAATTGGGCCACTCCGCCCACGTCCTATAACAGTTCCCTGAGTTCGTGGCTAAATGAGCGATGGTTTCCGATCAAAAGCCCCGTTCTTCCCTTCATTCTCAACGTCTCTCTTCACTCAGGTCAGCTCGCACACCTCGGCTGCAAAAAAACGGGAGTTACAAGCCTCGGAAAACTCGTCCACAATTTTCCCTTGCTAAACTTCGAGGGGCAATAACTCCGTTTCTTGTACTATTCCAGAGACATCGTTGGAATCAGCATGAGACCGTTTTCAAGATAGGAGGAAAAACAGAAAAACACCTTTTATCGTGAACACTGCCTTTAAAACATATAGACTAAATGATCAAAAAGCCGCAGTGAAACTAAGCCACTCCAGCCGCTTTGCGGCTGCAGCGATAGTAATAATTAGTAAATCTCATGAGGATGGTATATTTTCTTCCTTCTCTATCTCACGTTCCCCTCACATGAACGACCTTCACTAGAAGCCACAGGCGCCGACTGTTGCGCCCAACCCCAAATATCTGTTTCGTAAACAAACAATTGCAGGCTATTCGTATAAATAAAGACTTCTGATTCCTATCTCGCAAACAACTATAGACCATTCCTACAAACATGAAGACTTCTTCCACCGAAGCAACGTAACCAGATCTTAGCGAAATAGCGAAACAACCTTTGGAACTTGACATCGACATATTGTATTGACCAGAGAAGGGATGTGGTGTGTGGAAATGTCACGATTGACTTACTTACTTAACCGGTTGGCTTTCGCCTGACGAGGTCATTCCGCATCTTCACCGAGGTGTGCCTTCCTAGTAGTCAGCCGTGTCCATTTTTCACGGTCTTAAGCCACAACTTGAACACATTCCATCCAGCTTTCACTATCCCATTTCCTGCGAAACGAAACATCGCGCCTGAACTGTCTTTCGATGCCGAGTGACTTCAAATCCTCTTTACCCACATCCGTCCAGAACTTTCGCCTACGCCCAGGTGGTCGTTTTCAGACAGGATTTGGAAGCATTCTTAAAGCGTGTTGTACGAGACGATCCGGCGTTCTTCTTACTATACTCTGTTTATCTTGAATTGCACAAAACACGGTCCGCCGATAGTCCTCTAATTGGCCCGCTAGTACTGTAGTGTACGTCCACGACGCGTCCTCGGCAGACCCGGGTGGCAGGGTGGGTGACCGAGTGACGACATTGACGAATGGATTGCTCTGCACACCGGATGTACACCCGGGTCTGCCGGGAACGCGTCGTGGACGTACACTACGGTACTAGCGGGCCAATTAGAGGACTATTGGCGGACCGTGTTTTGTGCAATCTAAGATAAACAGAGTATATATGCCCGAGCAGTCGAAGTCGACTTTCCATTGCTGCTTGAGATGGCGTTGGGAGATGCTGGAACCTCCCTCGTGTCAAGCGTTGATGTACTGCATCGATTTCCTTGTAAAAATCTTCGTTATGGCATACACGCGGCCATAAATATCCAAGCAAACGACTAAAAAGCTTCCTCTCCGTGCAATCCAACCTTTCCACCTGCGTCTTCGGTGCTGCCCACGTCTCCGATCCGTACATCATGATAGAGCGAATAGCGAATAGGTAGACGCGCAACTTGACTTCCTTCGCAATGGGGGTAGACCACAAACACTTAGTTAGAGAATTGAATGCAGATGTAGCTTTCGCACATCGTTGTCAAATATCCGCTGCATAACTACCATCGTTCTTCAGCAAACAGCCCAAATAACAGCAATCGTCCACAAGTTCGACACGTTGTCCGTCCACACAAACTCCCGTTGAAGGCCTCTGAGAGACCCACATCTGCTTGCATTTGTCGGGACGAAGACGAAGTCCATAGGCTGCGGCATACTTCGAAACGAGGTTCACAATCCTTTGCAGTTTTGCGTTGGTTTCAGAGAATAACACAATGTCGTCGGCGCACTCCAGGTCGACAAGGCAGCGTCCCGTTGGTGTTAGGATCACATCCGCAGAAAACTGTTCTGCAGCTCTACGCATGATGTCATCAACGGCGAAGTTGAAAAGAAAAGGTACTGCTACGGCTCCTTGCCTTACTCCTGTTTTCACCTCGAAAGCTGACGTAAATCCGACAGGTGTACGAACTGCTGCAGTTGTTCCTCTGTTCATGTTCTCGATTAACCGAACATACTTTTCCGGGACTCCATCTGCTCGCACAGCGTTGAGCAATCGATCACGATGAGGAGAGTCGAATGCGGCTTCAAAGTTCAAAAAAGCAAGCTGTAATGGCTTCGAATACCGCTGCCACGATTCAATTACTCTTCTCACGACGAACACTTGGTCGATGGTCGATCTTCCAGGTCGAAAACCGGCTTGCTCCTCTCTGGTCGTTTCTTCACGATGTTTGATGAGTCGCTTGAGAATGATACGTTCCAAAACCTTGTACAAGACACGCAGTAGAGAGATCCCCCTATAGTTTTTGGGCTCTGTGGCGAATCACTTCTTGTGAAGAGGCACGATGATCGATGTCTCCACGAATCGGATATCCTTTCGCTCATCCATATGGCACGGATGGTGTTGGTCATTTCACGAATCCCAGACGGAGGAAGAGCTTTCAGCATTTCAGCAGTGATGTTGTCATCTCCACCTGCCTTTCCATTCTTCATTTTCCGGAGACAATCCAAAACTTCAGACTCAGTCGGCGGTTCCTCACTGACATCGTAATGTGCTCTCTGAACATGCGGGAGCTCAGGTACTAATGGCGCTGGACGATTCAGTAGTGAACTGAAGTAATCCTTCCATATTGGCAGCTTCGCATCACCAACTGCAACTCCATTGGTAGTGTTAAAGACAGGAGAACATCTCTTCATATTCCCGCTATACTGTCGCAGCAACGTGTGGGCTTTCCTCGAATTCTTCCCTCCCAAACCTCCTCAAACTCCTTAGCTCTACACGTCCACTCTCGTTCGCAGTCACTTTGAAGCTGCCGACGCAACTTCCTCCTCAGACGCTTCTCCTCCACGAAGTTTCCTGCAGTTCGGAGAGCACATACCTTGTTGTAAGTAAACGTCGTTTCCTCTGAGACGTAGGCAAACTTCTTCTTAGGCTCTACAACCGGGAGTGCCTCTTTCGAAGCGTCCTGGATGCACTTGACAAAAGAATCCGCGTCGCAAATCTCACGATATTCACACCAAATAATTGTAATCACAATAGATAATAATACTGCTGCGAACCCCCTAGTCCAGCTAACTACGCGCGAAACCCAACATCTATCCATGGATTAAACAACTTAATAAGCAGGCTCTAGAGCGAAATTCCGTTGATCCTCAGCTTCGGTATTATTTCTATTACTTTTTGCAGAAAAAACTCCGGTCAAATGCAATCAGGACAAAATATGGGATCCAATCGACGACCCCAAGGTCAGAAAAATGAATTAATAACAGAAATGCACTTTTCACGACTGTAATCCGCAAATGTAAGAAATATTTTAGGAATTTGTAACAATTTTCCAAATGAAACAGGTCAACTATGATTTGAATAAAAATCATTTCATCAGACGAAGCACACAAGGCCAAGAGCGAAAAGATTGTGTACGAGACCGTTATCAGATCCAATTCTAATCCCTGTACCATTTTTCGTTAATTCTGGTTCTCTAGAAATCTCGTTGTATCCCCAGTGCATAGTGTGTTTCTTGGATGTTTTTCCGTTAATTTCTCAACTCTTTTAGCTTTGAGTAAAACCGCTTGATGACTAGACCGTGAAATGTTCTATACATGTTGTTTTTTATTTTTGTGTCTATCATGGTTTTCGTTTATCTATCGATCTGTACCATTACAGATCAGGCTACGGCACGTGGTGTGATACAACCCCACATTGTTTCAACCCCACACCCAAGTCAAGCGATTTGCTCAGCCCCCCCCCCCCCCCACTCCCCCCACCCCCTGGGAAAAATGGATGGCGACGACCAGGGGGGGGAGGTCCTCACTTAGCAATTTTTTTTATAGTGAACAAATTTTTAGATCAAGACTACATTGATGCACCGATTGTATCAATTAATCCTAATAATGCAGTAAATAGTTGTTTTCCACGAAAGCAGACAAAAACAACTCTCCTGCGACAATGACACCAAATATTTGTTCAATAGCTGAACATTGATTAGTGCCCTGAGGGCATATGGGTACGGTTTCAGGCATATAAACCACATTTAGTAATAGACTATCCGTACGAGAAAACTCACCCAAAATTTCATGGCCATGGCTTTAAGCCGAACAGTGCTACATAGGGTGGGCGGAGCCTGTTTATCATGCCCTGAGGGCACATAGGTGCTATTTCAGGCATAAAAACCACATTCAGTAATTGGATATTCGTATTTGAAAACGCACCCAAAATGTCATGGACGCAGCTTTAAGCCGAACAGCGCTACATAGGACAGGGTCCATGAAAAAATCGATAGCTGTGAAATATTTACAAGTATCTAACGAAATTCGAATTAGGGAGTTTCGCATTGCTAGAATGTGCGGAAAACCTAGCCACGGACCCATGCAATTGATTTATTTTTTAACCGGTTAAAAACGGCCTTTGAAGACCCATTTTTAGGTGTGATACAATCGATTGTATCGCACCTAAATCCATACAAATTAGGTGTGATACAATCGATTGTATCACACCTAAAAATGGGTCTTCAAAGACCATTTATAATCGGGTAAAAAATGAAATCAATTACTTGGGTCCGTGACAAGTTTCTCCGTACGTTGTAGCAACGCGAATCTCCCTAATTCAAATTTCGTTAAATACTTGTAAATATTTCACAGCTATCGATTTTTTCATGCACCCCATCCTATGCAGCGCTGTTCTGATTGAAGCTGCATCTATGGAACTTTGAGTGCGTTTTCGCATCCAGATAGTCAATTACTAAATGTGGTTTTTATGCCTGAAACAGCACCTATGTGCCCTCAGAGCATGAAAACAGGCTGCACCCACCTTATGTAGCGCTCTTGGGCTTCAAGCTGCATTCATGAAATTTGGGGTGCGTTTTCACATGCTAACAATCGTATTCGAGATGTGGGATCCGCGCCCGCAACCGCACCTATGTGCCCTCAGGGCATTAAAATCCTATGCTTCAGTCATCTTGGACACGATTCAATTTCATTCATTCATGTTTATTGCCAATAACTGCATTGAGTGCTGATTAGCAATGAATCGATAAACTATCGGCAGCTAAAGAAAAAAAACAACTAAAATTTAACAAGCAACTTCCCACTCGGTGCAACAATTGTTCGAAAGCGGCTTAAGTCAGGAGTGGCAAAGTTTCTCACTTGTTGGGCTTTGTAGACTTCACCATTACAGCAGGTTTATTTTACTGCCTTAACGTGCTACTACCTATCAGGCACGCGACTGGATGACCATTCCGGGGCGGGTTCTGCTTTTCAAGAACCTCTTTAAACTGGTACGCACCCCGGGCTATTGCCTGATAAGGAGACGAGCAGAGAAGCGAGCCGCAGCGAAATTGCCCTCTGTTACTAGAACCTTGATATCGCTCTAATGGACTACTCAAGCCTCGCAGTTGCTGCACGCGATTGGGTCAGTAAGATGAAAACAAACGGGGAAGTCATCAAAAACAAGAGAAGAGTTGAAAATGGTGGAATAACGAGACGAGTGCGGATCATATACGGAAAGTCTTGCTGATGTACTGCTGAAACCCAGATGAGTGTCTGTATTTGAGAGCATCAGCATCTGAATTATTCCATGGCGTCGCTATTCTAGAAAGAAAGGAATGTTGATACGATGAAGTTCTCGGCATATCAGGTGAGATTCTGAAAGCATGACCTCTAGTCAGGTGAACGAATGGGGAGAGACTGAATAAGTCACAAAGCGACAGATCTAATTCCGGCGTGGTCAATTTATACATAAGAACCAAATCGGCCACCTTTCTCCGATTGCAAAGTGTCAGTGCCCCAGTTTCTTCAGCCTGGATTCGTAAGAAAGTCAGCATTCCCTGACGAGCAAAGCACCTGTACGTGAACGACTTTTGAACATCCTCAATTTCTTCTATGAGTGAAACATTATGAGGCGACCATATAGGAGAGCAATATTCTACTATGGGTCTGACATAGGCAACGAAAAGCTTGAAGAGCAGCTGGGGGTTACGACTGCTAAACGCCTTGAGAATGAAATTTGACCTCGCTTTTGCTCGAGCAGCTAAATTTGAAATGTGGGCCTCATAACTAAAGTTGCTATCATATGAAATGCCTAGATCGCGTACACTATCACTTTTCTCCGTTTAAAGTGAATTCTACGTCAGGATGGTTCTTCCCGAAGGTCATAACAACGGTCTTCTCAACTGAAATTCGAAGGTCCCATGTCTTCGACCAGCAAGACAGGGCATTTATAGCAGACTGAAGACTATGGGTATTGTTGAAAAAATACAATTTGGAATCGTCCGCGAAAATGGAGCAGTATACACCCTCGGAAAGCGCCTTGGGTAAATCGTTGATGAATATCAAAAACATAAGTGGCCCTATGCAGGTACCCTGTGGAACTCCGCTTGGTGTGAGGTAATAACGAGATCGCGAATTATTGACTATCACAGTTTGGATTCGGCCAGTCAGAAAAGACTCGAGAAATCGGAGTAGACAGCCAGATATTCCGAAAGTTTTCAGTTTTCTCACGAGTAGCGGAATAAAAATAGAATCAAAAGCTTTTTGGTAGTCAACATAGCACACTGAGACATAGTCACCGCGGTCTACCGCTTTATGCCAAACGGAAACTGTTGACAGAAGAGCAGAAGTTGTGGATCTATGTCTCAGAAATCCATTCTGTTCCTTCGCAATAAGGTTATTGCCCACAAGGAAATCAGTTATTCTACGACATATTAAACGTTCCATTACCTTGCTGGCGGCACAGGTGAGACAAATAGGCCTGTAGTTTTTGACGAGATATTTGAACCCCTTTTTGTGGATTGGCCGAACAAGACCCAACTTCCATATTTTTGGTATTTCGCTATGTAGTAAAAACCGGTTAAACATTAGCGAGAGCGGGTAAGCAAGGCCAAGCGCGGCTTTTCTCAAGAAGATGTAAGGTATACGGTCTGGCGAAGTCGAAGTTCTGTTTGGTAGCTTAGTTAACGCCTTGTAAACAGATTCACTGGATATATCTACCCATTCTAGGACATCGTCGGTCAGTCGATCAAGAGGCAGCTCCTTATCGTAGGAATGCTTGTAGACGCTCTCGAAAAAATCGGCAAACATATTTGCTTTCAGACAGTCATCGTCGATAACGTTTGTGTCATTACGAGTTAGACTAGGAATTACCTCAGACAATTTTAGCCTGCCGTCACAAAATTTGAAGAATTTTTTCGAGTTGTTGGAATTTGCTATCTGTTCTTCTTCGTGAGCTGTCAACTGCGCTAGTTCACGCTTCAGTTTCCTCGCGTACCTCGTGTATTTCGACATGCCATACATACTAATTTTCTTGAAGTAATAGTTTTTTCTAGTTTCTATTTTCCGCAGTTTATGTGGGAGCTTTTTTTTGGATTCGCGTGAAAGGAACAAGCGGAATATACTCTTCTATTAGACCGTGGCAGATTGCCAGGAAGTTGTCATCGCAAGCATCCACTGAGCAGGACTGGTTGATCAATCTTACCCAGTCGATGCAACATAGTTCTCGAACAATGCTATCATAGTCTGCCTTACCAAAATTTCGGAATGGCTCTGCTGAGTATGAATTTTCGCTTAGCGGTCTCAATTACTCAAAACGTATGGTTTTATGATCAGATGTGCTGAATGGGGTAAGAACCCTGAGATTACCTACATCTCCGAGATTGGATGCTAGAACAAGGTCCAGAGTGTTGAGCCCATGCGTAGGCTTATCTACTAACTGCGTAAGGTTTTGCGCAATAACAAATTGGAGAAACATGTTTGATGAGGGGGACGACGAATTAGCACGATGGCACATGCCACTCCAGTCAACGAGGGGGAAATTGAAGTCACCTGGGAGTAGTCTGTTATGAGGCGATTCCAAACAAATGTCGCTCAGAAAATGAAGGAGTTCAGAGAATGCAGATAATGTACACGCGGGACTTCGATACACCGTAACAACAACCATTTTCATATTCTCCTGGGGAATTTGAATTACAACCGTTTGGCAGAAATCAGAAAAGTTTTTTGATGCAATTAGCATGTGAGAAATATTCTTACGAATCAATACGCCGACACCTCCACCTGGTCTAGGCCCTTGCCGATCACATCTGTATACGTTGTAATTGCCATTACAGGATAGAGTAGCATCGTGAATAGCAGCGGGCTTACACCAAGTTTCGGTGATAAATGCTCCGTTCGTGTGATTAGACAACAATAGATTTAAATCGGGTATTTTGTTAACAATCGATCTAGCTTTGAAAAGATAAAAACTTTTGCTCGTTCCATTTCTAGTGTTAGGGGCATCGGGGCTGCACAGCTGATCGATGCACGTATCGATGTCCTAGAGTTGACTGGTGGAGGGACCCGCTACCGGCAAGGTGGTCTGACTGTCCGTGATGTGTGAACCAGTCTCATTCGAGATATTACTCGATGAGATGCTAGGAAGATCACGAGGATTTTTTAGCTTATGAATGTTCAGGTCCCTAACTACATAAGCCAGTTTGCCTTCCTGCTGGTTCATCATCCCTGCTTTCTTCCTAAGGGCGCGATCAAAGGCCAATTCCTCGCGAGTGTAGTCGTTGCGAGCGTAGGAATGCACAAAGCTAGTGGTCAGCGACAGTCTACCCTTTCTCATATGGGACAAAAGTCTATCCCTCAAGCCCTGGTTGCGAAGTTTAATCTTAATTCTATCAAAAAGGGGTCTTCCAAGCGAAAGAGGTTTGGTTGGCGTCAGAAACGTCCCAACAAAAAGAGAACAATAGGTAAGTAGATTGAGGAGAGTCTACAAAAAGTGAACAATATTCTCTGAGAGTAATTTTTCTTGGTGAACACTTCTTAACAGCGGAAACAAACCGTTGTGGCATTTTACGATGATGAGTATAGTGTCTTTCGGAAAAAGCACTTCTATTCGTTTAGCGAGATTTTACGGGATTACTCTTGCTTAATGCTGTATTTCTATTTTATTGTTTTGCTTCTCCTTACAGCAAGACCTAACCGTCTGTCTAAGTCTTTGCGACGTCATCTTCTATTCTGATGGTAAGAGTTAGGTTTACATGCACATACGTTTAAACGGTTCTTGCGTAATCAAGACCATTATTGGAACCACAGAAAGCTTCTGTGTAGAACACCGCAACGGTTTGTTTTCGCTGTTAAGAAGTGTTCACCAAGAAAATTACTCTCAGAGAATATTGTTCACTTTTTGTAGACTCTCCTCAATCTACTTACCTATTGTTCTCTTTTTGTTGGGACGTTTCTGACGCCAACCAAACCTCTTTCGCTTGGAAGACCCCTTTTTGATAGAATTGTTCACTTTTTATTGATATTACGAAGTAATATCTATGAAAAAATCTTCAATATTTTTCAAATAGCATTGATTCCTATAATAATCAGTAAGCAACAAACTTGTTGCGCACGCTACGAATTAAGCGCTACTCACTTTCCACGACGTCCTGATGACGTCATCAGATGCCCTATGTACTTTACATGACACCATGATGACGTCATCAGATGCACTATGTTCTTTACATGACATCCTAATGACGTCATCAGATGCCCTATGTACTTTACGTCACATCCTGACGACGTCATCAGATGCCCTATGTACTTTACATGACACCCTGATGACGTCATCAGAAGCCCTATGTACTTTACATGGCATCCTGATGACGCCATCAGATGCCCTATGTACTTTACATGACATCCTAATGACGTCATCAGATGCCCTATGTACTTTGCATGATACCCTGATGACGTCATCAGATGCCCTATGTACTTTGCATGACACCCTGATGACGTCATCAGATGCCCTGTGTACTTTACATGACACTCTGATGACGTCATCAGATGCCCTATGTACTTTACATGACACCCTGATGACGTCATCAGATGCCCTATGTACTTTACATGACATCCTGATGACGTCATCAGATGCCCTATGTACTTTACATGACATCCTGATGACGTCATCAGATGCCCTATGTACTTTACATGACACCCTGATGACGTCATCAGATGCCCTATGTACTTTACATGACACCCTGATGACGTCATCAGATGCCCTATGTACTTTACATGACACCCTGATGACGTCATCAGATGCCCTATGTACTTTACATGACATCCTGATGACGTCATCAGATGCCCTATGTACTTTACATGACACCCTGATGACGTCATCAGATGCCCTATGTACTTTACATGACACCCTGATGACGTCATCAGATGCCCTATGTACTTTACATGACACCCTGATGACGTCATCAGATGCCCTATGTACTTTACATGACACCCTGATGACGTCATCAGATGCCCTATGTACTTTACATGACACCCTGATGACGTCATCAGATGCCCTATGTACTTTACATGACACCCTGATGACGTCATCAGATGCCCTATGTACTTTACATGACACCCTGATGACGTCATCAGATGCCCTATGTACTTTACATGACACCCTGATGACGTCATCAGATGCCCTATGTACTTTACATGACATCCTGATGACGTCATCAGATGCCCTATGTACTTTACATGACACCCTGATGACGTCATCAGATGCCCTATGTACTTTACATGACACCCTGATGACGTCATCAGATGCCCTATGTACTTTACATGACACCCTGATGACGTCATCAGATGCCCTATGTACTTTACATGACACCCTGATGACGTCATCAGATGCCCTATGTACTTTACATGACACCCTGATGACGTCATCAGATGCCCTATGTACTTTACATGACACCCTGATGACGTCATCAGATGCCCTATGTACTTTACATGACACCCTGATGACGTCATCAGATGCCCTATGTACTTTACATGACATCCTGATGACGTCATCAGATGCCCTATGTACTTTACATGACACCCTGATGACGTCATCAGATGCCCTATGTACTTTACATGACACCCTGATGACGTCATCAGATGCCCTATGTACTTTACATGACACCCTGATGACGTCATCAGATGCCCTATGTACTTTACATGACACCCTGATGACGTCATCAGATGCCCTATGTACTTTACATGACATCCTGATGACGTCATCAGATGCCCTATGTACTTTACATGACACCCTGATGACGTCATCAGATGCCCTATGTACTTTACATGACACCCTGATGACGTCATCAGATGCCCTATGTACTTTACATGACACCCTGATGACGTCATCAGATGCCCTATGTACTTTACATGACACCTTGATGACGTCATCAGATGCCCTATGTACTTTACATGACACCCTGATGACGTCATCAGATGCCCTATGTACTTTACATGACATCTTGATGACGTCATCAGATGCCCTATGTACTTTACATGACACCTTGATGACGTCATCAGATGCCCTATGTACTTTTACATGACACCCTGATGACGTCATCAGATGCCCTATGTACTTTACATGACATCCTGATGACGTCATCAGATGCCCTATGTACTTTACATGACACCCTGATGACGTCATCAGATGCCCTATGTACTGATAGCCTGCGACCACTGGCAGTGGCTAGTGGCAGGAACGAGGAACGAGGGACGAGGGACGAGGACGAGGGACGAGGGACGAGGAACGAGGAACAGGACACGAGAGACGCGTTACAAGAAATAATGCGAATTTTAGCTAAGCTCTTCCGATCTAACTTTGTTAATTTTCAATCGATTTGGCTCAAATTTTGTCAGCGGGTGTCTTCTATACTCTCTCACTTATATCCAGAAGGAAATCTCTAGAAAATTTGTTTTACAGGTTTTATTAACTACTTTACCAAAATCTAAGTGATCACAAGTGCCAGGCAAAACCAAACCTCTCCAGCCGCTTCGCGGCTGGAGCGATAACACGCGCGCGCGTACTGCTCGTACTTTTCCGAGTCTCAGGGTGGCGAAAAATCTCGACGTCCCTGCCACTCGCACAGCAGATCTTCGTCCCCCGATGACTCTATGACCTGCTTAAGCGCTTCCCTGTCAAACGCTGCTGTGGCTGGATTATCGACCTGCTCCTCAATACCTACCCACTTTATGCCGCAAGATTTCGCTTCTACAGTTTGTGCGTCGGCTTTGAACTTATCTAAGGTGCTGTATAACGCGGGACAGGGAGTCTCCTCTCTGCTTAGCGTCGCATAGCGCTCCTCCAGGGACTTAATGGACGACAAAATGAGATTCTGGGTCGCTTGCATTTTAATAAGGAAATCAAAAAATTTGTCGAACCTTGAAAAGCAGTCGTCCCATCTCTGAAGTATATGCTGCAACCACTCTGGAGGATTAGAAGTATTTTGCGTACTAGAACGTATCGAGGGCATAATAGCAGAAAAAAAACCAGCCGGCCGCGACGACGATTGATCAGGCGAATGATCGTGGAGTAAATTGCAAGAAGTATCACAGTGGACAATCCTCTTCTCAAGCAGTCAACTATCCATTATTTCTCAGAATTGCGAGGTTTTTTACTTCTGGCGGGGTCGAGCCTGTGAATCCTAATTTGCCTGAAAATGCATCTTAGATTACGAAATTCCCGAACATCTGTGTCACTTCGTTGACAGGATAGTCCGCTTGTGATGACCTCGATGACAGCGAATACTCAACACCACTGCTGCTGACATATCCAGGAGCGCTTTGGCGACACCCTTTACCTAGCCAAGACTCCTCCATGTTAGAGTCATTAACGATTGCCATGCTACTGTCGTCTATTGTCTTGCATGTTTCATCACCAGTGAATTGTAAGCTTTTCTTGTGTGTTCCTGCCTTATTTTTGCATCTCCACTTCATATCTTGCCTCATTTGTTTTTTCGCAATTGTTTCTCACTATTCAGTTTTTTTTGATCGCCTGTCTCATTTAGCTCTCTCAGTATGATCTCCTGTTTTATTTTGACTTTTTATTGTGATCTCACTTTGTCGTAATTTTTTATACTAACGGTATCCCTCTCAACCCCCCCCGCCCTGATAGAAGTCCATCTTGGTTCTTGGTTGACCGAAGGTCCGACCGCCCATCCCACCGGATGCCGACGGGTCCGACCCTCCCTCTGTGATACATCAGACCTCACGCCGAACCCCTCAGATAAAAACAGCCCACTTCCCGCCGGCCAAGTCGGGCTAGTCGACTTCGCGCGGCCCCAATTTTGTGGGCGTGGCACAGCGCCCCACTTCCCGCTGACAGAGAGGCTTTCCCGTCTTTCCGCGGAGTGTCGGCGGGCAGTCGGCTATTCCTGGGGGTCATCGAACACTCGCTCATCGACGCCCACTTTGATATCATCATTGCACCACCCACTAGAGTGGAGCCAATGAACAATTGCTTAGCAGAGAACGCTGTGTTGAGACTCTTTCCGAAACCCGCGCTGTGTGCGACGCTGGCCTTGGGCAGGTGAACCACTGTCCGTTAATGGCATCTGCGATCCGGAAGGCTGCGAGAACTAGTGAGTGTAGGAAGCTTCCCCGTAGAAGCTCACTCCTTACTTGTCAAGAGCAGTTCAAGATGAAATCCCCAGGAGCGGATTTTTCGATTTTTGTTAGGAGAGACCTTTACTTAAAGGGTGATTTTTAAATGTGCCGCAAACTGTTTTAGGACTGTCTTCTGTCCGTCATCAGATTAGCCGTAAGGTGGTGGCAGAAGGGCCGCAGAGTGCGTGTTTACTGTATACGGGCAGTCAACGAAACAGCGCTGCCGACTGCCCGCGACCGATCTATTGGCCTTCCGCGGGAGAGGTTACGGGACGTCGGCTAGTGGTACCGCGGGAAGTGTGATGTCTCTATCTGAGCCTGCTACAGATTGGCGCGTCCAGTCAGGCGTTTAGCAGTTAACATAATGAAGTCACAACAACGGCCGATTATTGAAAAGTTACTAACTATATGAGTGAAATTTCATCTAATTTTCCAAATGTGTAGCGCTAGCATCCGCCACGAGAATAGAAAACGGGCAGTTGGAAAGAGATAATAGCACAGGTAGTTCAAATCAGTAGTACTTGGCTGTACTGAAGACAAACGGGACGACGTTGTTTTCCGCTGTACTTGCTTATATTAGTACGAATAAGTTTAAAAAAAACTTCGTTCACCCCACGTAATTTTAATCTCGTGTGTTTGCTAATATACAATACTTTATCTAGCATTCCGCCATTTATAAATAATGAAAAGTTTTGGTGTCCTCCCACTTACGATTCTCTAGGATATTTTTGAAATATCGCTACTCTTATAGCTGCAGCCCAATACCACTCAGTACTACCATTACCTCCAAAACAGGTACAGCTCACCCAGCTACCTGGCAGGTAGATAGGAGGGTTCGTAGCCACCTAGCGGGTGGACGGAGAGGGGTGTGGCTGCCTGCTACGTCGATCTCACGCGACAGAAAATTATCGATACCACCCTGACAGGCAGTGCGGACACCTGTCCACCCTAGCACTTGAGGGCAGGCATGTTATGCCCGACGGAATGCATTATTAGCTGAGCTGAGAGACAGCAGCCACCTACCCGGCGGTCTCCTCTCTGTCTCCACAGGTGGCTACTCATGCCTATCTCTACTCTCACAGGTAGCGAAGAGGGGCCGCCACTATTAAAACTTCGACAAGAGAGGCACAAAATTGGTTGCCATACGACGGGTACGGGAAGGTTACGCACCCTTCCTGCACCCGCGGTTTCATGAATACGGCCACTGGACATCGAGCTGCCCAACGCAATCATGAAGTGCTCGATGCGAACGAAAATTCTTGTCATATCGTATATTACTGTTTACTCAATCCCACATTAGATTACCTTAATTTCACATATCTCTGAAACACACCACATAGTAGTTCACCGCACTTAGTATATAGAGATCTTGGATAATATTTTTGACCCTTTAATTAATTACAATACATAGATAAAATATTACGAAACTATCAAATATAAACTTCTATGAAACCTCGTTCAAAAAACACGTTCAAGGGAAAACGTTCAAAGGCTTCATTGCTTCACGACAGAGGCAATTGTGACTTTTGTCGCAGAAGTGGAAGATGATCAACAGTGAATCAAAAGAGCTGTACTCGGTTCTCAACTCTCATCAACGCTGCCTTCGCCACTCACACCACGATCCTTTTATGAATGTCGTGTTTGTACAGTTTCGTATCGAATGTCTTAATGTTGCTCACCTCATCGCTCCGTTAGAGTTTTAGCCCTCGGTTTTGTGGTCCCGGAGAACCGAAACTTTTGAAAGCCAGGAGGATGTCGCTTGGACTGAGAAACCAGAGGTGATACACTTTTACTGATCGCCTCCGGGAACGTCAGGATTATGCAACCTTTACAGCGTTCCTCTCCGGTATAAAAGGAGGGTTCGTCCACAACCGCTAGCTGGTGGTGGATAAACAACTCGTCTCTCATTGATCTACGCCTGGTATCATCCTGAACCAACGCAACGTCCTTCCGGCCTGTGACTGGTATCATGTGAGTATAATGATCTGTATGATTGTAATCCTATCCTTAATCCTTTATTACTTCAATCCTCATACTATATGTTTATCGTATTAATATTTGTAAATATATCGTAATAAATTCTTGTAATGATGAGATTGATACGATCAAAACGATAAGGGTTAAGAGTAAGTTTATAGCCATAAAGGATAAACCACATGTTTTTCGAAGGAACACTTCCTGGTGTAGTGTAAAGTTCGATCTCGGTTGCGCTTTCTTTGTTCGGAAAAACTCAGATGGAGACATCACACTTTCCGCGGTACCACTAGTCGACGTCCCGTAACCCCTCCCGCGGAAGGCCTATAGAACGGTCGCGGGCAGTCGGCAGCGCCTTTTCGTTGACTGCCCGTACACAGTGAACAAGCACTCTGCGGCGCTTCTGCCACCGCCTTACGGCTAATCTGATGACTGACAGAAAACAGTCCTAAAACAGTTCGCGGCACATTCGAAAATCACCCTTCAAGTAAAGGTATGTTAAAGGCAGTGTTTACGATGAAAATCGTTTTTCTGTTTCCCCGGCTATCTTGACAACGGCCCCATGCTGATTCCAATGATGTCTTTGAAATCGTACAAGACCTTCTGGGAACGGAGTTATGGTCCCTCGAAAATTGAGCTAAGGAAACATTGCGGACGAGTAGTCGGAGGTTTGTAACTTCCGGCTTTTGCAGCCCATGCATGCGAGCTGACCTGAGTAGAGAGAGAGAAGTTGGGAATGAAGGGAAGAACGGCGCTAATGATTGGAAATCATCGCTCATCCCACGATCTCGAGCATTCACTGTTCACTTCGGTGGGCTTGTATTGCGCTTTTGAGGGTTGCCTTGCGCTCGAATTGGCAAGTTCGGGCTCTTTTGGAGCTTCTCCTGGCTCGTTTTCATGCGTTCTTTCAACGTCAACGTTACAGTGTGCCCCTCACTACCCATCCCTAGTGGAAACTGAAACACATTTTTTATCGTGAACACTGCCTTTAAAGCAAAATTTCAAAAATTCGGTTCTGGGGATTTTATCTTGAACTGCTCTTGATAAGTAAGGAGTGAGCTTATACAGGAAAGCTTCCTACACCCACTGGTCCTTGCAGTCTACCCATTGGCAGATGCGATTAACGGACAGTGGCCCACCTGCCCAAGACCAGCGTCGCACACAGCGCGGGTTTTGGAAAGAGTCTCAACACAGCTTTCTCTGCTCAGCAATCGTTCACTGGCTCCACTCTAGTGGGTGGTGCAATGTTGATATCAGAGTGGGAATCGTTGAGTGAGTGTTCGATGCCCCCCCCCCCCCAGGGATACTCAGATAGAGACATCACACTTCCCGCGGTACCACTAGCCGACGTCCCGTAACCCCTCCCGCGGAAGGCCAATAGATCGGTCGCGGGCAGTCGGCAGAGCCGTTTCGTTGACTGCCCATACACAGTGATCAAGCACTCTGCGGCCCTTCTGCCACCGCCTTACGGCTAATCTAATGACTGACATAAGACAATCCTAAAGCAGCTTGCGGCACATTTGAAAATCACCCTTTGAGCAAAGCTCTGTTAAAACAAAATTTGAAAGATCCGCTTCTGGGGACTTCATCTTGAACTGCTCTTGACAAGTAAGGAGTGAGCTTATACGGGGAAGCTTTCTACACTCACTGGTCCTTGCAGCCTTCGCATTCGCAGATGCCATTAACGGACGATGGTTCACCTCCCCAAGACCAGCGTCGCACACAGCGCGGGTTCTGCAAAGGGTCTCAACGCAGCGTTCTCTGCTCAGCAATCGTTCATTGGCTCCACTCTAGTGGGTGGTGCAATGATGATATCAAAGTGGGAATCGATGAGTGAGTGTTCGATGACCCCCAGGAATAGCCGACTGCCGGCCGACACTCCGCGGGAAGACGGGAAAACCACTCTCTCAGCGGGAAGTGGGGCGCTGTGCCACGCCCACAAAATTGGGGCCGCGCGAAATCGACTAGCCCGACTTGGCCGGCGGGAAGTGGGCTAATTTTATCTGAGTAGCCGACTGGCCGCCGACACTCCGCGGGAAGACGGGAAAACCTCTCTCTCTGCGGGAAGTGGGGTGCTGTGCCACGCCCATGAAATCGGGGCCGCGCGAAGTCGACTAGCCCGACTTGGCCGGCGGGAAGTGAGCTGTTGTTATCTGAGAAGTGGGGCGCTGTGCCACACCCACAAAATTGGGGCCGCGCGAAGTCAATTAGCCCGACTTGGCCGGCGGGAAGTGGGCTGTTTTTATCTAAGTCTTCTCGATCCACACCCCGATTCAACGAAAACTGCTCGAGATAAGCCGCGGTGATAACCTTCATATGGCAACAATATACAAACTTCAAGACAATAAGTCTTCTATTCAGCGCTGATGGCACAGTTCAAAGAAGTGAACGAAACAGATATGAGATTCATACACTGCACAGTTGATGCAGGCTGGTTCCTGGCAATCCTTTTCACAACAGTCGACAGTCTCGAGTTGGAAAATGTAATCGCCGAACTGATGAAAGATCCGGTAAGGTGGTCAACGTATCCAGCTTTGTGCCGCGAGTACTTCAGAGAGTTGACGAACCGAGGAGCACAAAACATGCGGTAAACTTGCTATATAACCTCAAAAAGACATATGTCAATTAAGGGCTCTGGAAATAAAATTCTGATAATAGAAAAACCCTAAGGATGGTTTGATATAATAGAAAAACTTTGAAAACTACTCAATTTTTGAATGTTCAAATCATTTGTGAAGAACGCTGCAATAGTGGAGCAAATTAAACTTTTTGAAAACCCAGTCATAGAAAAACATTGTTATATCCATCATGAGTATCATCATATGATCACATCTACGCAGGCCGAAATGGATCTCGCGTTCGCTATTCTGAACCAGCAGTCGCAGGAACGAGTCATCAAGAGATGACCCGTTCCGGGACTCGTTCCCGGGATTTTGTGAATACATGGAGAAAATTTTAGCGTTATAAGCTATTATCGGAAATTGGTATCGGTAGAGAATTGGTAGTTCTTTTATCAAGCCATCGCTAAAGGATGACCAGAGCCAGGACCTCCATGTTATGCCAAAGGTATCTGGCATAAACTAGTTGGAGAGTTACAATACCGGCCATAACTTCTGTCCCAAAGCGCGTCGGCGACGCGAAATCGCGTCGAAAACGCCGTTTCCGTTCGGAGTGGACTTTTTGAGAACCTGAAAAAACCATTCGATTCCTCCCGATGAGGAGATTGCGATTATATGTTCGAACTTGAGAAAAACTCAAGTCTTCACATAGTTATGGCCTATTTTCCCTAAAAGAAGTCAAAATCTTTGGAATAGGTTATTTTACGAATCTGGAAACACCGTTCGCTTCCTCTCGTCGTCCTGATTCCAAAAATATTATCATGTTAAAAAAAATGTGGCATCTTGACATAGTTATGGCATATTTCGCCCACCCAAAGAGTAGGAATGCTCTATCAACGGCGAAACTTGAACGTGAGCATCACCAGTATATTTGTGTCGTAATTCTGACTTCTAAGCTGTCTCTGTACCTTTAAAAGTTTGAGATTTGACTCTTAATCTTTCTTTGTTTTATATGAACTCGGTTTTGGCGATGGTCTCCCTTCAATTTCTCGGTTTTCCGCGCTCTCTACGCTATTACTCTTCTCTCTCTGACGCACTCCTCGCTGCCTGTACTGCCTCGCTCGAAGACAGTCCCCCAAAACCGAATAGAATTCGAGGAACGGAGACGGACTGGAGAGTCAGTGTTATGAAAGCCCGGTATCTGAAAGGCCAAAGGTTGAAATGGGAGAGGAGTAAACATCATGGGTGTTCTCTGATTGTGAGATATCGCTATAGCGAGACGGAACGCTGGTCGGCGGAAAGCAGTTATCTGAAGAGGTGGTCCGTATTGAATCAGCATCAAGAGAGAATCGGAACAGGAGTTAGCGTTATGGGTGGTTTGTCCCTGGTTTACCTGGTTTACTAAATCCTATTCTCACACTACGGTGAGTAATTCAGTGGCTATAGACCACCCAGCCAGCGCGCGGTCGCGGCGCGCACAGCATTGATTCGTCTCCCACTCATCATTGAGCACTCTTCCGGGAATGCGGATGTAAAATCATGTCATAAAAGAAAAGTATCGCATCCTCGTTTACTGAGAAAAATGCATTTTCACCTAGTTGAGAAAAATCCTTCGCATTAGCTCAATTTAAAAAGAAATATCCAACAGTGCCATTCTGAAAATTCTCTGTTGTCGGTCAGTGATTACGCGGCTATAGACCACCCAGCCAGCGCGCGCAGCCGCGGCGCGCGCAGCATTTATTAGTTTCCTAGGCGAAGTGTGTGACTCATCATTGAGCAATCTTCCGAGAATGCATGCAAGGAAAGTATCGAATCCACGTTTTATAAGAAAAAAATGCATTCTCACCCAGTTGAGAAAAATCCTCCGTATTATCTCAATTTAAAAAGAAATATCCAACAGTGCCATCCTGAAAATTATCTGTTGTCGGTCAGTGATTCCGCGGCTATAGACCACCCAGCCAGCGCGCGCGGCTGCGGCGCGCGCAGCATTTATTCGTCTCTCGGAGAAGGGCGTGACTCATCTTTTTGCATTCTTCGGCCATCATTCAGTACCAGTAAAGTATTGAATCCACGTTTTATCAGCAAAAATCACAATTGTACCAAGGTAGAAAAAGTACTTCAACAGACATAACAAAATCCGCTAAAGTTTGTGAGAAAACTAGAAGAAATAATCTACGAAGATAAAACGGACGAGCTGGCAAAGCACTGGATGACCGCGTGAAGTCCGCGGATAAAGTGCAATTCATGCAGAAGGTGAGATTGAAAATTTTATATGGATTTGCTTGTATGCATTCCCGGAAGACTGCTCAATGATGAGTCACACACTTCGCCTAGGAAACTAATAAATGCTGCGCGCGCCGCGGCTGCGCGCGCCGCGGCTGCGCGCGCTGGCTGGGTGGTCTATAGCCGCGTAATCACTGACCGACAACAGAGAATTTTCAGAATGGCACTGTTGGATATTTCTTTTTAAATTTAGCTAATACGGAGGATTTTTCTCAACTGGGTGAGAATGCATTTTTCTCATTAAACGAGGATGCGATACTTTTCTTTTATGACATGATTTTGTATCCGCATTCCCGGAAGAGTGCTCAATGATGAGTGGGAAACGAATCAATGCTGTGCGCGCCGCGACCGCGCGCTGGCTGGGTGGTCTATAGCCACTGAATTACTCACCGTAGTGTGAGAATAGGATTTAGTAAACCAGGTAAACCAGGGACAAACCACCCATAACGCTAACTCCTGTTCCGATTCTCTCTTGATGCTGATTCAATACGGACCACCTCTTCAGATAAATGCTTTCCGCCGACCAGCGTTCCGTCTCGCTATAGCAATATTTCAGAGAACACCCATGATGTTTACTCCTCTCCCATTTCAACCTTTGGCCTTTCAGATACCGGGCTTTCATAACACTGACTCTCCAGTCCGTCTCCGTTCCTCGAATTCTATTCGGTTTTGGGGGACTGTCTTCGAGCGAGGCAGTACAGGCAGCGAGGAGTGCGTCAGAGAGAGAAGAGTAATAGCGTAGAGAGCGCGGAAAACCGAGAAATTGAAGGGAGACCATCGCCAAAACCGAGTTCATATAAAACAAAGAAAGATTAAGAGTCAAATCTCAAACTTTTAAAGGTACAGAGACAGCTTAGAAGTCAGAATTACGACACAAATATACTGGTGATGCTCACGTTCAAGTTTCGCCGTTGATAGAGCATTCCTACTCTTTGGGTGGGCGAAATATGCCATAACTATGTCAAGATGTAAAATTTTTCTAAACATGATAATATTTTTGGAATCAGGACGACGAGAGGAAGCGAACGGTGTTTCCAGATTCGTAAAATAACCACTTCCAAAGATTTTGACTTCTTTTAGGGAAAATGGGCCATAACTATGTGAAGACTTGAGTTTTTCTCAAGTTCGAACATATAATCGCAATCTCCTCATCGAGAGGAATCGAATGATTTTTTCAGGTTCTCAAAAAGTCCACTCCGAACGGAAACGGCGTTTTCGACGCGATTTCGCGTCGCCGACGCGCTTTGGGACAGAAGTTATGGCCGGTATTGTATACCTTCATCCGAATTCAACTATATCTAAGCTTTTCACTCTCACAGCTCTCCAAGAACAACATATTCAATTTTGTCCCTGACACAAGGCTTAAATAAACATTTCGTTAAACATGAGCATTTATCAAACCGGTTAGAATACAAAATATAACATAATACAAACCACCATTATTCTACTGAGCGCCGTAACAGCCTCCGTGCTGTTCCTGTCCTCCTGCCGCATCAGGCGGCGTCGCTCTCCTTTATTCATAAGGGAGAGCAACAACTGTACCCAGCCCTTACGACGTTCAGTTTACAGCTCACACGCGAATATCCAGCACTTATAACACTACAAACAGTACAATACTAAAATGACGTTACACCAGTATCGGGTTCAGCGCCCTAAATAACCCGCAGTTCAAAGTTTTGAGCCGAATCTGAAACAATTTTTCTGAACGCCCCAAAATTCGCCTGATGGGTAGGTACCCTTACCTCTTTTGAAGCAATAAAAATGCCGTTTATGGAAACCCCGCAGCCATTTAGCCAATTTCATACACGGGTCGTTTATATACTCTCACAGACCTACAGCAACGACAACATGATTTTCTAAATCGTCACGGGAAGGTTAAAGCAGTCCCTAGTTAGTGGAAGGGGGGACCGCTTCAATTCAAAATTTGGTGGGGGGATTGCACATCTCACAGATTGAGCACACCGCTAAGTCATACGCTGATCTTCATATTGGGGGTGGTAGCAAACTATTCGAAACCTCAACCTCACACTCACTTTAAAGTGTCACTAACTGGCACTTTACGCTTCCAAAGGCTAGATGTAGAGAGGGTTTTCGAGGTGCAGGAAACACAAAAAATAACCCTGCACACGAAATCGTGATGTGAGGTCGAGCTCACGTTCACATTAACTGGCCCTTTCGCGGTGGCCTTCCCCTTCCCGTCACATCGTTGTGAGATCAGTCTCTTAGGTAGTGTCACAGAATGACGAAACACTGCGTAGTTTAGGAGGGCGCAGACGATGAAATCGCCATCACGAAATTTTCCTCCGAGTAGAATTTTCCCGCGATCGTAGTCATGGTTGGTGACTGGCGCGACCCAGATGTATGAAAATTCGCGGAAAGAGCGCTCACGAACGGGGAGAGCGGCAGGGATAATACCGCGCGCGACGACGGAACATTCTGTCATATAGAATGTTATCAGCTGTGGCAGTGATAACAATGCAATCCATTGCATTGCTTGGAATCGATCAAATTCCCCGCAGTTGCCTCAGCATCCCCCAGCCCTCCCTTGGAGAATTTGAGAGGCTGCAATCAGGTGTTTTTCGCTTCCTGAAAATATTATCTTTCCAGGTTGTGTTTGAAATCTTATTGAATACTCATTCTCAGAAAGTGATACCAATAACAAAGTTAAAATAAGTTTTAGCAGAGAGAAAGAGAGAAAAATAAATTTGAGTCAGAATAAAGAAATCAAAAGTAACATACCCTAGCGACATCGAGATCTTATAAAACCATATAAAATAATTATGATGATCAAAACCTCCATAAATGGAAACATGAAATATTTAACAATCAAAATATGAAGAAGAACAATAAAACAATGAGCCATTCACCCCTCCTTAAAGGCACTGTTCGCGATAAACTTCATCCTCGAATTTTCCATGACAAACGCTTCTCGTGGCTCTCAGAAGCAGAACAGCGTCGAAAAAACGGGACGAAAAGCTACCCAGGAGCCGCAAAACGGCTTAGAAAAGTGGGAAAACCCCGCCATTGTGGGCAAGCCCACGCCTCTTCCCGCCCCTCGACGTGAACAAAGGAACACTCGAAATCGTGAGTTGAGCGATGGTTTCCGATCAAAAGCCCCGTTCTTCCCTTCATTCTCAACTTCTCTCTTTACTCAGGTCAGCTTGCATACATCGACTGCAGAAGACGGAAGTTACAAGCCTCGGACAACTCGTCTACCATTTTCCCTAGCTCAATTTTTGAGGGACCATAACTCCATTCCCAGAAGGTCTTGTAAGATTCCAGAAGCATCATTGGAATCAGAATGGGACCGGTTTCAAGATAGGCAAAAAACAGAAAAGCGATTTTTATCGCGAACAGTGCCTTTGAGAGCCGAGGAAAATTGACGATTATGGAATGTCGCACTGAAAACAACAAAATCCAGAAAGGACATTTCTGAAAAAATGGTTGTCAGCAGGTTCCTTGCTGGAAAGTAATTACTTAAGAGCCATGGTGGTTGTCAACGTTTCGCCGTAGGTGTAATCTATGCGCCCAATTTTCGTTCCGTGCCGCAAACCTTGGACACGTTCCGTTCGTATCTGTCTTTGATTCGAAAACATTTCACCACTCCATTTTTATTCTACATGGGCCTCAACAGTTACCGAAAGGCCATATTCATTCCATACGGTCTCTAATGGTGCCCGGCAGGGATGAGCGGAAATTTTTTTCTGAACTTCGGAAATCGGAAATCGGAAGGGCCTTCTCGATTTTGGAATTCGGAAATCGGAACGCCAAAACCATCGGAATTCGGAAATCGGAAATACATTCACCGAAATTCTTAACCCTCCCTTGGTGACTGTGCCAACCAAAAAACTTGGGCTTATCCTTTTTAATTGTAAAATTTCGGTGTAAACACAATCAACCCTGTGTTGGTAGTGAAAGGTTCTGAGAGGGTGAGTCAAATCGCGGCAACTTCTCAGTGAAGTGCAGCTTAACGCAAGCTATTAATTCGACGATTTCTAGGCAGGAAGACAAAAATCGTTGAAATTACGAGCTCGCATGCCACGTTATGAGCCAATAGATAAGCATGGTGTAAAAACCATGTCCAGAAAATGTTTTATTCGGACTCTTCTAGAAAAAAAATGATTTGGAAAAAAACTCTGTTGGTTTTTCGAACTATTTTCAGCTCGCATTGAGTTTGCGCAAAACTCCAACTTAACGCGAGCTCACAGCAAAAGTGGTAGTAGTGCGTAAATGAGGCAGAAGAATACTAGCTTTGGAAAAAGTGCTCCGTAATGGTTTTACGAAAGCTTTCTATCATTTTCTACCTGCATACACGATTTCCATTTTCTCCGTAAACTCGCGTAAACTTAACTCGAGATCTCATACGATGACACTTGATTCCGCTTGATTCTGCTGAAGAGTACGCAAGCCGTAGAGGAGAAGGTGTTTTGGAAAAGGTGACGTTGAAGAATTGGGGCAGGACCCCAGAGAGAGTGTGCAGGAGGGGTAGGGCTTCTATGGAATAGTGCAGATTGTGTGCGTAAAACCACTGGGGGTGTTCAGGATGTTAGCGGGACCCCAATGGAAGTGCGCAGACGTCATGGAACGTGCGCAGTAGCACATTACTGGGAGTGTGCAGGGAATCGGGGATTGTGCACAGGACTTGAATGATAGTGTGCCGGAAGTCGTGAGCTATGTGGAGGATTTTATTGGAAGTGTGCAGGAAGTCTGAGAAGTGATCGAGACTTCAATAAGAGGTCCTGCACACATTCTGCATACTCCCACTGGGTCTGGAAAACATCCTGCACACGTTCTGCACACTCCCACTGGGGTCCCGCACACAATCTGCACTCTTCCATAGAGGCCCCTACCTCTCCTACACACTCCCACTGGGATCCTGCACACATCCTGTGCACTCCCACTGGGCCCTGCAAACATCCTGCGTACTCCCACTGAGGTCCTGCACACATTCTGCGCTCGTCCTACACATTCCTACTTAGGTGCTGCACACTTCCACTTGGTATTATACACGTCTTACACACGTCCTGCACACTTCCACTGGGGTCCTGCACACATTCTGCGCTCGTCCTACACACTCCCACTTAGGTCCTGCACACATCCTGTGCACTCCCACTGGGTCCTGCGCACATCCTGAACACGTCCTGCACACATTCAGAGGTGGTGGTTAAGTCGCGTTAAAAAACCACTACCACCCCTGACTTTGGGAAAAATGACGACGAGCCTCGAATTCGAATTTAGCGTCCGAAATATCCCTCTAGGGATTTGGCAAGAACAAATTTAAAGGCAAGGTCCGGTCAGATTTCGACAAGACCGAAATTCGGGTTAGATAGATTGGGCTGGTCTAGCTGGACACCGTCCAGAATTTTCACAAACTCTAAGTCCGTATTTCTGGAGAAAACAGTCTGGAAGTCAGTGATTAAGGTATTCACAGCATGATAATCATGGCTGGAATAACCGATAATTACACAGCACTTTTGAAGAATGCGTGGACAACCCCTGAAATATGGACGATGGCAACACTTTTCTGACTTTTCTGGATCATCGGCTCACGGAAGTGGCTGGAATAACTTGGAGAAGACCGGTTTTAACGCAGTTTTCGCATGTTCCTTCGGACTACCTCTACCATGAGCGCAGATTCAGCGTAAAATCTCAGAATCGAAATTCTGCCCGGACCTGCCTTTAAAAAATCTTCTGGATAGTTCCGATTTTTTCCGCATTTCGAGGCTTTTTTTCGGAAATCGGAAGGCCTAAAATCGTCGGAAATCGGAATTCCGCTCATCCCTGGTGCCCGGACAAGGCAGAAAACGCGACTCTCACAGACGAGGATTATCACGGAGTCCTTGTTTGAATGTGCTTTATTAATCATGGGCCGAAGCGATAAAAGAAGAAAATAGCAATACAATGAAGGCTCTCAGTAGTGTCCCGGAATGATAGAGGCCCAAGTATGATATTGATTTTTTCGAATGAATCTAATTTTCTCTTCGTGATCAAAATGGTTCAACAACGTTTAACCTCATATTTAACGGCGAGTGGATGGTTATCATATTTGATTAAAAAAACTAGGATTCCGTCCATTCATTAAAGGCAGCAGACACGCTCAAAAAAGTTGTTGAGATAACTACATTAGTAGGATCTTGAGGGCCCTAGAAGAGCCCTCACGAAGTTGGAAGAGTTGAAAACGAGTTAAAATGACCGTATTTGAGCCGTATTGAGTCACAAAATTATCCTTTCTCCGCCCACCGATACGGGCTCCGCCCTTCAATACAAATGTTCAAGGCTCGATTACGGTCATTTCGGCTCATTTTTTACGCCTCTAAGGTCGTAAGAGTTCCAGAAAGGGCCGTCAGAGTACACTAGCGTCGTTATCCCAACAAATTTGTCGCTAGCTCCGCTATTTCAGCTAATGCGGTAAAACTCGTCCACATCTGGGCCAATATAGAACGAACCGTTATATCTTCATTTCAGTCGATTTTCTTCCGGTTTTTTCGTTATCTCTGAATATTAACAGCTTCAGACCTTCGATTCATTCCATAAAATTGATATCATTTTTGAGCGTGTATGCTGCCTTTAAAATGCCGGGGATAAATAAGTGAGTTTTTTATTCGAGTATTCGAATAAATGGTAATAGCAATTTAGTGATAGGACAGAAATCTACCTTTTTATCAGTTATGAAAACCTTGCCCCTCACGTAATGTTTTATGCCAAGGACAGCTGAAACCATTTCGGCTCTGAGGAAATATTAGGATTAATCGGAAAGTAGAAATTATTCGATCCAACACTCTTGTTGTTGGATCGAGTAATTTTTTACGCATTACCTGGGCACTCAGCAACGCAAATAGCCGCAAAACCACTTAACGTCGGCGTGGATCGGGAAGAGACTTCGCGTTCACTGTTGAAGATTGGCGCCAACTCGGTGCCCCATGCTATAACATAGGTGCACCGAGTTCGCGCCAACTTTCAGCAGTGAACGCGAAGTCCCTTCACGATCGACGCCGATGTTACATGCTTAGCAATACACATAGCACAAGGGGACGGGATAGCGCAGTGGCATTGCCCCCCGTAGTGGAGCGCGCGGGAATGGTTCGGTCTTGCGTGAATGACAGGTTTTGAATGAAGCGTTGAAATCAACTCACCATCTTCTGCCCGTCAGAGGGTGCTCATTTCACCCTCTGAAAACCGAAGTTGCATTCAAGTGCCACTTCGAAATTTCTGTTAAGTGGCAATTTCGTGAGGTTTGCTACCACCCTGGATGTTCTCAATTCGGAGGAAGTTCATGTACGTCGAGATTGTGTCCTCATTTCCACCATTCGAAATTCAGACCTAAGAGAGGGGCACTTAAATCATTCTCGTTTTGATTAAATCGAAATCCTCAGCAGAATCCAAAATTTCTCGGCGAATTCCTGGGCTGCGTGCGGTAGTTCTTATTCTTATTATCCATTCACTCTGTTAGCCCCACCGAAATTTGGCTCCGAGGACGACAGTACCTCTTGCGAATCAGGTGTAAAAAAATCCACCCTTTGTGGCCGGACAGAGCACGCCTGCGCCGTCCCGGTCAGTACCCATGTAATACGTTGCTCATTCACAAGGGAAGTTTTCAGAGTGCCTAACATCTATGCAAAAACGAATTGTATTTAGCATCGCTCGGGGGCGTATGCTAACCGCCCCCGAAAAAATGCAGGGTAACCCCTACCGGGGAGTGAATCGATGGCTATGAAGGGAACGACACCAACTGGTTTGAAAACATTTTAACGTCGACTTGTCTGCTAGGAAATGATGATAAGTGATGTGGCTTTCTCCGCACCTTTCCCTTACTCTGTAGTAATACTCTGTAGTAAGAGTAAGGTTGTGGGGGACAACGCTGGACCGTAAAAGGTAGTCATCAATAGTGCATAGTATGTATCAGGGCTGTGCATTTAACGTTAACGTGTTAACGCATTAACGGGTTAACGCGTTTTTTTTGGAAAATTAACGATTAACGCTTAACGAAAAAGTTCTGAAATCACGCTAATTTGGGTTCGTTAATTGCGGTCGAATTACGGCACTGATTGATCTGCTTCAATGACAAATTTAAAAATTGGGGCCGTATATGTACGTCGCTTCGGCTTGCGGCGCTGTCAATTTTGGCTTGTTGTGGAATATATTGCTGACCTCAATGTTTCTCATTCCATTGTTTATCAGTTTTAGTCGTTTCTTCTCGATATCGAAGAATTTGAATTCGTGTTCCAAAAAGCGAATGTGAGGTCTGATAGACCTCTTTGCGGTCGAGTATGGTACCAAACGAGGGTTGGTAGCGGGGATTTAGCGCCGGGTTGGTGATACTCTTGAGCATATCATCATTGTATCGAATGGCATGTGACTATACAGTGAACAGCCGTCCTTTTGCGTAAATTCTCAAATCGTTTTTGCATACAAATGGTCGACGCAGATTTTTTTCTCTCTTTAAGCCCCTTTCATAGTTGGCCGACCGACGTCGGACGACTCGTTATCGAATGTGGAATATCCATCTACTCTATTCTATCTATCTTATCTATTCTGGCTTGTCAAATCTGGTAACGAGTAGGCCGACGTCGGCCGCAGACTATGAAAGAGGCGTTAGTGTATTCTGCCATAGACAAAAAGACTGCCTGCGCATTTGTGGACACATAAAGACAAATAATGTAGTCCATGAAAAATCGTACAGCTACTTATTAAAGAGAAGCGGTTGGTCGAAAATCAGTGCGCATGAAACTCTGTAGCACAAACACTCCCGCTCAACCAGTGGCGAGAGTGCTGCCTAAGAATTTATGCGAATTGATCTTCTGCCGACCGCTTCTCGTTGATGAGGAAATGTATGAAACCGCACTAAAGACTAAACCGAAAAAGGGAACAAAATCTGCGTCAAGTTTGCACACATACAAAACCAATCCGTGGTGCAGCGAGTACCATACACAGATTATAGAGTTTTTGAACCCATTTTAAGAATGTCATTCTACGTATGGTTTCCGCTTTCGATTTAGTCTGGCGCATAGACCAGGCGGCTGGCCGTGCGGGGTTGGCGGCCTCACTGGAGAATGGGGTTTCGATTCGCGCGGGGTGATCTACCGTCGCAGCCACGCCCATTCATCAGACTAAAATTATTGCGCGAACTCTATGTCACACAGCGTAGCACACCACTTGTCAAGACGTTCCAGACACCCCTTCTGGAGTCCTATTCACTTTCCGGGGCCTCCTGTTTAACCATTTTCCAGGATGAAAGACATGTTCCACATAAAGTGCTTATTACTCTTTACACGGTGCACGCTGCACTCGAAGCGCTACTGACTTTCTACGACGCGGCGTACGCCCTCATGAAGCGCTAACCATTTTTTCACGACGTCCTGCTGACGCCATATAAACGTCCACCCACTTTCCACGACGTCTTCATCTGAAGCCCTACCTACTTACCATGAGTTGACACCAACTGGAGCCCTACCTACCTTCCGAGACATCATCAGTAGGCCTACTCCTTTCCCAGGAAGTCCTTGCCACTACATCTAAGCCCCACCAACTTTCCACGACGTCCTGCTGACTTCATTGAAAGGGTATGTTTTATTTTTTTCTGGAATCTCTGATGATTTATTGATTTTCGCTGTGGTCAGGTAATGCTTTTAAGTTTATTGACGAAATTCAAAATTAACGTGTTAACGCATTAACGGGTTAACGCTTTTTTTCTGAAAATTAGCGATTAATTAGCGACTAATTTTCATTAACGCACACCCCTGGTATGTATGTAGCTCGGTTCTGTTGCATCGAAACGTGAGAAGGTCCTACAGCAACGTCAATTAAGAATCTAGACGGTTTTTCTAGGTTTATCAGCGCAAAACTTCGATTCTTCGCAGGCTTATCACGAGTTTTCCCATGTTTTCACACGAGTAGATAAACATTTAATACGTATTCATTGTTCCCCCGGCGGGAGAGGTATGCATACGGCCCTTGGGCATCCATAGTAAAACTCCCTAGTATCCCGCCCTGAGCTGCTGGTTCAAAGAAGTTACATACAAGCTCAAGACGGTCGTTTTCTGTACCTGTTGTACTTTCTGAAACGCGCCTTAATCTTTTGCAAATCTAGAAACTGACTTTATACTTGTGTCCAGCGCCCAAACCCCCTGAATGAAGTTTGGATAAAATCTGTTTTTTTGAAGGTTAGAGGCAGCGTACACGATGAAACCTGTCTTTGATTCTCCGCAGAGAAGGAACTGCGGCTCAGAGCAAAAACCACGTTGGAAAAACGGCTTTGAGCGTACATCAAGTGGCCCTATACGGCCTTTATGTTGACTGCGCGAGCGCCCGAGGCCCATTTCACACAGCAGGCATCATCGAAGTTAACATGTTGGATTTGCCTGATTGTAGCTTTTCGATACTGCATCCTCTCTTCTCTCATTTTAGCCTCGATGGATGGCCGTTGTTCAAACTAGGCCTCATGCGCTCAAGCGATCCAATTTAGGACCGGATAGGGCTAGTTCCTTTTCTTCTTGCACTGGGGCGCAGTCCATTCAATTCCCGGTGCCGGATTCATCAACGATAAAACCGCGGTTCTAGGGTATATTTTACCCCGAACTCTCTGCACTCCTTAATGATTTATAGTACTCTTTTGCCTATACTGTCACCAGTAAACCATGGTTTCATCGTTGATGAATCCGGGTCCGCTGGGACCTCGATGATAGTCTTCATCGTTGACAGTGCCTTCAAAGGCAGTGTTCACGATGAAAATCCCTTTTTTGGTTCTCCGCCTATCTTGAAAACGGTCCCATTCTGATTCCAATGATGTCTATGGAATCTTACAAGACCTTCTGGGAACGGAGTTATGGTCCCTCAAATATTGAGCTAGGTAAGCATGGTGGACGAGTTGTCCGAGGCTTGTAACTTCCGTCTTTGGCAGTCAATGTATGCGAGCTGACCTGAGTAAAGGGAGAAGTTGAGAATGAAGGGAAGAACGGGGCTTTTGATCGTGTTCCTTTTTGAACAAAGGAGTGTTCCTTTGTTCACGTCGAGGGGCGGAAAGGGGCCGGACTTGCCTACAGCGGCGGGGTTTGCCCACTTTTCTAAGCCGTTTTGCGGCTCCTGGGTAGCTTTCCGTCCCGTTTCTTCGACGCTGTTCTGCTTCTGAGAGCCACGAGAAGCGTTTGTCATGGAAAATTCGGGGATGAAGTTTATCGTGAACAGTGCCTTTAAGCAGAGTAATAGCGCTTGGGTTTTATACGTGATTACATTGATTGCTCACCTGAGCTGTTTTCAGGTTGTCGATTCGAAGTTATTCGAATTGAGTTTATCCGAATCTAAAAACCTCATATCAGCTAGAAACATTCACGAAGTTTATTGATCTCAAATGAAAACTGGAGAGATGAAGAAATATACACAATGATCCAACAACAAAAATTAGCGTTCTCTACCACGTTATTTTGCAAATTTGTGAATTTTCAACATCACTGCAGGGCGACATTTCCGTCAGAAGGCGTTCGCTTGTAGAATCTGAAATGGATAATCACGCTATTTATTTAAATGCTTGTACAGCGGCAGTCTTCATCTCAATTCTTACCTAATGCTTGGCTCCAACCTTGACCATTTCTTATAAAGCCTGACGAATTGTAAAGGATATCTAGCACCTAAATCTGTGTCATGACTTGTAGTGCCGACCAACTGTTCCGTTGTTAAAGCGAGGAATGCTGCAAAAAATCTCTTCAAGAAAATTAAATGTGCCACGCTGTCTGCACTCACCAAAAACAGTAGCAATCAGAAGAGCTCCTAGAAATCGCTTCATCTGCACTCCTGAAATTGACCGTCAGTTGGAGCACTCTCAGAGCAATTATGACACGAGACTCAAATACAGATAAGCCTTGAAATCGATTGAGGTGGACCTCGAACGCGAAAAAAATCTAAATTAGGTATGTCGTGACTTACAAACACGTTTTCATGTTCTTTACGATCTTTTTCTCTTCAGAGTTGTAGAATTTTGTGCAGGTTTTTTCTTGATGACAGAGAACATTGAAAAATACGTTTGAAGCTGCATTCATTGAAGCCTTGTTTGTACAGCATCCAATCGCTGCTTTTCTGCAGAGGTTAGCTGCTCCTTTTCCATCGAGCGTGGTTATAAAGTGTTGCAATTGCAATTGCTTCGTGGCAAATGTGCGCGATCGCGGCGGCGAAGTCCTATATTGTACTGCGTCGCTGATCTTGGAGTGATTATCAATGGTCGCTGGTAATCGCTCTGTCGCCGCTTAATTGGCAGTGACGGAACGATTGTCAGCGAATGGCATGTTTCGTCTTTCGAATTCTGATTTATTTGCTCGATCATAGTGTTTTGGAGCAAGAACGTGTACTCAATTGGTGCTAACTGGCCATTACTATTCACTGATAATTGATCTGCTTCGATTATCCATTGCTCAGTGAACTATGAACGAAATAGCTACCGCTGCCAGATCGGTGCAGCAGCTGGTGCCCGGTCGCTGCGATGGGAAGCAACAGCGGTGCAGTACAAACAAGGTTTCAGTGATGCGTGAAAATTACTTAAATGTGATTTCTGATCAGATTATTTTTTGAAACGGTGATGAGCGAAACGCAACCAGGGATTTGTAGATGGTATAGCTAATCTGGTGATTGGCTATCCCCAACGACATTTGGCTAGAAATTTTCAGCTGCAACTCATCAGTAAGTACTAGGCTATAGTTTGGTTTGCCCGCAATTTCGACCAAAAATAACATCGTGGTTTATGGCGTGACGTTGACGAATCCCATCTCAGTTTTTCCATTGGTCGATGAATGCCTATTAAAAGACCCTACCAAAACTTTCGCCCCGATGTTTTTGAGGAGCAATCTCAACAAGTGTTTTCCTTCAGCAACAAAGAGTTTTTTTAGAAAATTGGGACTCACAATGCACCTCATTAGGTAGCTATTTGAGCTATGAAAATGGCGGCTTTTTCGAAATTCAAAGAATTCTTCGTTCAAGAATATCATAAGCATCGGAAAGATCTTGCCAAGCTTGTCCAGCGCACCCAGTTTTTACGAAACTAAGTGCGAGTATTGTACGTTGTAAAGGTCCCAGCAAAAATCTATATTCAGAAGCATTTTTGGATTTCGCTGATCGTAAATGGTGTGAGAACAGTGATTCGCTCAATCATAGTTCAAACAAAGGCAGGCCAGAAAGCGATTTCATGAAACGTCAAAGGAGGAAGCCAGAGTGGGCGCAATGGATGCAGTATTCAATTAAGGCATTCTTTTCTAAATGACGTCCAGAGCAAATACTATAAATCTCGAAGGTTCCAGGCATTCGAAGTATAATTGATAAGGATTGAGGACTGGCCGCATCAATGGGCCTGGATTCCTTGCTACCGCGGTCTCACAATGATAGAACACCTATTCCAGAGGACACCCGTTTTTTCTTGGATTAAAATTCTTTCGATTATTACGTGGTGCTGCTAGAAAGGCCCTAGCAGATTTTCATATGAAGCGGTGTGAACTCTGCATTACATTGGTCCCGTCTCAAATTTAGGCGAAACGGGAAAGCGATAGTGAGCACGTGTCGTACTCAGGTCAGAAAAAATCTACTAGATTTCCAAGAAATTTTGCTACTTTACTAGCAAAATCTACCAGAAAACGGAAACAGATTAACCGAAATTGACACGTAAAGTTTCCGAAATTCTTCGGAATTCTACTAGAATTTACCATAAATCTGCAGTATTTCGGCCAGCGGAATTCTGTGGTTTTTGGCCGAAATTCGTTGGTAATCTGGCGAAACGTACTTTTCTCGACCAGTACTCAGAACTTTCCAGCCTAGGTTGTTGCGTCTAATTAGCCCGATTCCTTGTTACATGCGTCTTTACAGGGTCGAAAACGTCATTTCTTGTCACTTGCACGTATGAAAGACGCAAGTAACATACGAGGGGGCGTGTATGGTAAGTGCGTCTTTCGGAAGAGACCGCAAAGACGCAAGTAACAAGCCGTTTAGACGCAAGAAAGCTACTCAAATTGTTTATGACGAGTGCGTCTTTCACAACTTTGATTTCTCGTCGATAACCACTACATTTCACCTTTCCCCGATAAGTTCCTGTGTTTTGCCGATAAGAAAACTTTCTCAGGTTTTCATTTTGTTCGTGATTCTACGAACTATATTTCAAAACAAGACGGTAGCGTACGACTGCTGCCTTGTGCTTACTGAAGTCGGGACATTGATCCTAGACATGACTTTCACACATCCTGGGCTTCTCAAGTATTCGCGGCGTTCGCGAAAAATAAGGTAATCGCGGAGCTGTAGACGACGAATATACCCGTCCGCGCGTACATTAATGCTTTGTCGGCGTCAAATCTAAAACTCAATATCCACATATTACATAGAAATTCGGGTGATCCGCAATTTTACGCCCTGAAATTCGGTTTGAACTTACATAGGCAACCTGATTCTTTCTGGTATACAGCGCAAGGCAAAAGTATAGGTCCACTATAAATTTCGCATTTTCGCTAAATTACGATTCGCGCTCCACGAAAATACAAAATTCAGTTACGCACAGTTACTTGTCCACGGTGAATATCCTCTCCCTAATTTCGTCGAAAATTAAAACAATCGGTAGGCGCCCTTTTGCCTTAACTCTGTTCATGATGGTCAATTTGAGAACCCGAAGAAATATTTGGAATCAGGATCGAGAGTACTCTCTTTTAGCATTTGCACCATTTGACATACTTTGTACAAAGCATTTAGGCGTAACACCATAAATGCCTTGATTGCGAAATCGCGATTCGGGTTGATTGTTTCTTGTCTAATTTTGCATACATATCTTGTTGAAGAGGGAGCCATGTGTTATTCCAGAAAAAAAGAGCACACGATGCTGATTCCCAATATCTTGTTAGATTCCAAAATGGACCCTTTTAAACAGAGTTATGGAAAAAAGAGCGAAAAAATGCTTTTTAGCGTTTTTTTTGGGCCAAAAACGCCAAAATAATGGCCAGTATTGCAGTAACAACGTTCCTCTGCAGTAAGGTATCTGCGAGCTCGAGGTATGAAACAATCTTCCCGAGGAAGGTTAAATCTCATACTTATTTAATAATAATCAGTAATAATCTCAATGTCATATTGTTTTGTTCTTTTATTTGTTAACTACAAGAACGTAGGAACCTTGAGCTATCCATTAATGCACTTGTCGTAGTCAAATATGAAGATAATTAGTGTTTTTGCCCACGAAGATTGGGCCGTTGCCGTACTTATCATCATGCACATGTTGAACATCGATTGCAAGCTCACGCGATGTACGGCGCGCCTCATAAGGGCAAGTCGTTGTTATTTGAATTAATTAGTTCATTGGTCTCTCTCGAGTCCACAACCGCCGACGTGACGAGGGCTAGGAGGTTTTCAGTATTTTGGGCACGCAAACATAGAGTAAGGCGCCTGCGTGTTGAGCGTTTGTTACGTACGTCTTTGAGTAATGATTCATGCGCCTTTAATGTAAGGCGCCTGCGTGTTCATCGTTTGTTACATGCGTCTTTGAGGAATGATACATGGGCCTTGAGTTCTAGGTATTTGCGTCTTTATGGTATGTAGCATGATGCTATCAGGCTACATACTTATAAGGCGGAAATAGCTAGGCTGGAAAGTTCTGAGTACGACTCGTAACCGGCTGTCCGATTACGAGCGCAAGTTAAACGCACGCGCCAGTGCCTTTTTTTGGTCAACCTGCCGTCTTTGTCACGTTTTTGAGTAATTCTACTAGAGCTAAGATACTTGTGATCATATTTGGATTAATACACATACTTTTCTTTAGAAGACGAATACAAATAGCCTACGTATAGAAGAATTACTCAAAAACGAGACAAAGACAGCAAGTTGACAAAAAATGGCAGTTGCGCGTGCGTTTATTTCGGGCCCGTGATCGGATAGCCGGTTACGAGCCGTACAGGTCGAAATAGTACGTTTCACCGGACTATCAAAGAATTTGGCAATGAGCTGGCGATTTTCGCAAGCACAGTTACTAGAGGCCATAACTGCTCCAACCGTTGCCGAAACTGCTGATCTTCATCGTAGCATCGAATGATCATTTCAATACTTTCACTGCTGTCTTCTGCGGTAGCCTGTCTACATCGTTACTCCTACTTCTGTCCTTGTGCCTAGCTGCTTTTCTGTATGCGGATTTCTTCGTCTTCCATTAGCTGGTGCTTTGCAGAACATGGAAGCTCTTCATACTTTTGCGTGAACATTTGTGTCCTCTGTTTTGGAAGCTAATTTAGTTTATTTCTTTGCATGTTTGTGTAGAGCTAGGGTAGACACAGCGAGAAAGCGTGGAGAGAAGAAGACGCGGAATTTGCGCGCACACGCACGCGATCAAGGGCAGTAAATTTTACTACGAATTAGAGAATATACTCTGTTTCGGAGTCTAATTTATTCTGTTCCTTACCATGCGCGTGCGGAGCGACGAGAGAGACAGAAAGAGAAAGTGGGGAAGAAGGAGACGCAGCTTACGCGCGTGCACGCTCGCGACCAACGCAAATAAATTTCACTCCGAACTATGTAGAGGGTACACATTGAGTCAAAGTCTTGGACATAGTTCAGGAGTTCGATCCAGCTTCCCCAAAGCTGCCTGGTTCCGATTTACATATGAACTGTAGTGAATTTCTTTTTCGGAATTGTAATTGTTTGAGTCATCCTATATGCATTGTAGGGTTTTTAAATACAACTTGAACACATGTTTTTGCACATAAAAATAATTTGGTATCCACCCCGAACACAGAGGAAGTTGAAAAACAGTGGATTTCGTTTTTCACCTCAAACATTTAGACTCGTAGTAAAGCCTAGAAATTCTAGGCAGGTGCTCCTCTTGAAAATCGTTGGTTCCGTCCTAATTCTGATTGAGGAAGTCTCAAGAAAATTAAACAATTGAAGTGAAATCTCTGAATTTGAAAATGAAATCTTGAGAAGAAAATAGAGATGAGGTATTTCAAAAAAAAACTGATTTAATTAAACCGAAAAACAAAAAAAAATGAAAGAGCGATTACTATTCGGGAGGCTCATTCTAAAACTCGGAGCTTTTCAGCGCGGTCTTACATTTAAGGATGAGCCTTCCAGAGAAACAACTGCTCTCTTACTACTTCTGTTTCGGATTAGGGTGAGCCAAAAGAAAAGTATTTGGAGAGTCTATCCCTATCTTTTCCGAGTTTTCAAAAATTTTTGATAACGAAGGATTCATTATAAGTCCCATTCTCTATCATACAGCGACTCAGTCTTTAGGTGTGGGAAATCAAACTCAGGACGAGCTTTTAGGGGGAACTCGTCCCCGAAATGTCATGAGTGCCTAAAAAAATCTACAACCGGACAAGAAGAATACCACCGTATTGACCCCATCACCTTCGTTTCGTGAGGTTTTCGAGCGGCTGCTACTTCCCATCTTTTTTTTTTCAATAACATGGACGACCGCTTTCTCGCACTGTAGTGTACAATACCGCCCACGAAACGTGTCCAAAAGCGCAATTTTCCGTCCGCGACGGAAAAGCACGACGAAAACGTCGAAAGATTTCAAAAATGTTTTTAGACACGAGAAAAACTCAAGTCTTGATCTACCTATCACCCATTTCCTCTCGAGAAGATAAAAACTTTCCGAGGAAGTCTTTTTGAATTCTGAGAAAACCATTCGCTCCGCCTCGCCGAGGTGATTAGAAATTTGTATTTGTTTTTGTAATAAAAACGAATTCTGACCTACTTACGACCTATTCACCGTCCGAGTAGCCGATTTTTTAAGGATTTTATATCATTTAAAACTATTCCAAACAATTGGTAGCGCATTGTTGAGATGAAAAAATGTGTTCATATTTGGAAAAGACCCAAGTTTCAGCCTGTTTTTTTTTTGGTAGTTATGGGCGAACTCCACCCTGACCTCGCTAATTACCTTTGGTTCTCGCCCTAATTACATATAGTGCGTTCTCGAGAGAATCCACTGCAGCCAACCTGCGCATGGTGTCTTCGTCAGATCTAGTCTAGAATTGGCGAGGGCGGTTACTGCGAAAGGCGTTCGTGACACCACCAGCCAGCGCAGCGGGGCTTCGATAGCGCGCAATGATCTGACTTCGCAGCCCCGTCCATTGACTGGACTATATTCTACGAGAGGACTTATCTACAGGACAACTGTGGTTTTTTACTCGTTCGGTTGTGGATTTCTTTTTTGTTTCAAACTCTTCTACCGTCCTAGTTTTTCTAATATTCTCACATACATATATCATATCCTATAACAAGAAGTAATTCACGTATCGAATAAGGTTAGCGATTATCTAACGTTCTGTGATATTGCGATTTCATGAAATGGATGTTGTAAATTCAGCGATTCACTCCACTTTTTGTGGCATCATTTTTTATTACATTTTGCAGAGGTCGAAACTCCTTTACGCGCACACCTGTTTTCACATGCGAGAGCCTATCCAAGTCCGGTCTATCGAAGTCCGAGTTGAGAGAAATGAAGCACCTTGCGAGGGTCTTCTCCCTACTATCTGAGTCTGCAACTTTCTCTTGCCGAACTTAGACCTCAAAAACTAGCAAGCTGAAGACGGGAGCTTACTGTAGAAAAATCATACCGATCATAACCTTGAGAAAAACCAGAAGCTAACCTCAGGTTCCCGATCAGCACCCCGAATAACCACCCTGGCAATAGTTCTTTCAAAGAAGAAGTTTTCACCTATTTGTGAGTATTACTTCCAGTTTTGAGCTATTAAATGTTGTGGTGTAAGATTGGGCAAGGAGAAAGCCCAATACTTATTACTAGTATTAAAAGCATCCGCGAATTTTATTCAAAGGCCGGGTCCGGGCAAAACTCTACGGGTCACGAAAAACAAAATTTCATTTATGCGCAGTTGAGTTAAGAGTTGTTCATAGCACCTCACACAGTTAAAGGCAGTGTTCACGATAATCTTCGATTTTGAGATTAATCCCTGAATCGATTGTTTGGTCTCCGGGGGTCTCCGGGTAGAACTGAATGGACGAAGAAATCGAGAAAAAAGCAGTAGAAAGGCATCAAATCCTTTACTCTCACCCCACCTTTTTACTCTCACTAGAACTGCTCGTCGTGACAATGGAATCTTCTGCGGACCCACCCCTTGCGATTATCTACTATCTGTTGTTCCGTTCTTTCCTTCGGACCCCAACTAATACTATTTTAGTCAAAATATTCTTCCATTTTTCACTAGCCCCATTTTTCACCTGTGACAACCACCGTGAACACCTTCATCTAATCGGACTCTCTCTATCTGAAATCTGAAGCCCCATGCATTTTCGACGACGTGTAGAGGACGTCTTCTGAAGCCCCACGCATTTTCGACGACGTGTAGATGACGTCTTCCGAAGCCCCATGCATTTTCGACGACGTGTAGATGACGTCTTCCGAAGCCCCATGCATTTTCGACGATGTGTAGATGACGTTGTCTGAAGCCCCATGCATTTTCGACGACGTGTAGATGACGTCTTCCGAAGCCCCATGCATTTTCGACGATGTGTAGATGACGTTGTCTGAAGCCCCATACATTTTCGACGACGTGTAGATGACGTCTTCCGAAGCCCCATGCATTTTCGACGACGTGTAGATGACGTCTTCCGAAGCCCCATGCATTTCCGACGACGTGTAGATGACGTCTTCCGAAGCCCCATGCATTTTCGACGACGTGTAGATGACGTCTTCCAAAGCCCCATGCATTTTCGACGATGTGTAGATGACGTTGTCTGAGGCCCCATGCATTTTCGACGACGTGTAGATGACGTCTTCCGAAGCCCCATGCATTTTCGACGACGTGTAGATGACGTCTTCCGAAGCCCCATGCATTTTCGACGACGTGTAGATGACGTCATCTGAAGCCCCATGCATTTTCGAGGACTTGTAGATGACGTCATCTGAAGCCCCATGCATTTTCGAGGACTTGTAGATGACGTCTTCCGAAGCCCCATGCATTTTCGACGACGTGTAGATGACGTCATCTGAAGACCCATGCATTTTCGACGACGTGTAGATGACGTCTTCTGAAGCCCCATGCATTTTCGACGACGTGTAGATGACGTCATCTGAAGCCCCATGCATTTTCGAGGACTTGTAGATGACGTCTTCCGAAGCCCCATGCATTTTCGACGACGTGTAGATGACGTCATCCGAAGACCCATGCATTTTCGACGACGTGTAGATGACGTCTTCCGAAGCCCCATGCATTTTCGACGACGTGTAGATGACGTCATCTGAAGCCCCATGCATTTTCGACGACGTGTAGATGACGTCATCTGAAGACCCATGCATTTTCGACGACGTGTAGATGACGTCATCTGAAGACCCATGCATTTTCGACGACGTGTAGATGACGTCTTCTGAAGCCCCATGCATTTTCGACGACGTGTAGATGACGTCTTCCGAAGCCCCATGCATTTTCGACGACGTGTAGATGACGTCTTCCGAAGCCCCATGCATTTTCGACGACGTGTAGCTGACGTCATCTGAAGCCCCATGCATTTTCGACGACGTGTAGATGACGTCTTCCGAAGCCCCATGCATTTTCGACGACGTGTAGATGACGTCATCTGAAGACCCATGCATTTTCGACGACGTGTAGATGACGTCTTCCGAAGCCCCATGCATTTTCGACGACGTGTAGCTGACGTCATCTGAAGCCCCATGCATTTTCGACGACGTGTAGATGACGTCTTCCGAAGCCCCATGCATTTTCGACGACGTGTAGATGACGTCATCTGAAGACCCATGCATTTTCGACGACGTGTAGATGACGTCTTCCGAAGCCCCATGCATTTTCGACGACGTGTAGATGACGTCATCTGAAGCCCCATGCATTTTCGACGACGTGTAGATGACGTCTTCTGAAGCCCCATGCATTTTCGACGACGTGTAGATGACGTCATCTGAAGCCCCATGCATTTTCGACGACGTGTAGATGACGTCTTCTGAAGCCCCATGCATTTTCGACGACGTGTAGATGACGTCTTCCGAAGCCCCATGCATTTTCGACGACGTGTAGATGACGTCTTCCGAAGCCCCATGCATTTTCGACGACGTGTAGCTGACGTCATCTGAAGCCCCATGCATTTTCGACGACGTGTAGATGACGTCTTTCGAAGCCCCATGCATTTTCGACGACGTGTAGATGACGTCATCTGAAGCCCCATGCATTTTCGACGACGTGTAGATGACGTCTTCCGAAGCCCCATGCATTTTCGACGACGTGTAGATGACGTCATCTGAAGACCCATGCATTTTCGACGACGTGTAGATGACGTCTTCCGAAGCCCCATGCATTTTCGACGACGTGTAGATGACGTCATCTGAAGCCCCATGCATTTTCGACGACGTGTAGATGACGTCTTCTGAAGCCCCATGCATTTTCGACGACGTGTAGATGACGTCATCTGAAGCCCCATGCATTTTCGACGACGTGTAGATGACGTCTTCTGAAGCCCCATGCATTTTCGACGACGTGTAGATGACGTCTTCCGAAGCCCCATGCATTTTCGACGACGTGTAGATGACGTCTTCCGAAGCCCCATGCATTTTCGACGACGTGTAGCTGACGTCATCTGAAGCCCCATGCATTTTCGACGACGTGTAGATGACGTCTTCCGAAGCCCCATGCATTTTCGACGACGTGTAGATGACGTCTTCCGAAGCCCCATGCATTTTCGACGACGTGTAGATGACGTCATGTGAAGACCCATGCATTTTCGACGACGTGTAGATGACGTCTTCCGAAGCCCCATGCATTTTCGACGGCGTGTAGATGACGTCTTCCGAAGCCCCATGCATTTTCGACGACGTGTAGATGACGTCATCTGAAGCCCCATGCATTTTCGACGACGTGTAGATGACGTCATCTGAAGCCCCATGCATTTTCGACGACTTGTAGATGACGTCTTCCGAAGCCCCATGCATTTTCGACGACGTGTAGATGACGTCTTCCGAAGCCCCATGCATTTTCGACGACGTGTAGATGACGTCTTCCGAAGCCCCATGCATTTTCGACGACGTGTAGCTGACGTCATCTGAAGCCCCATGCATTTTCGACGACGTGTAGATGACGTCATCTGAAGCCCCATGCATTTTCGACGACGTGTAGATGACGTCTTCTGAAGCCCCATGCATTTTCGGCGACGTGTAGATGACGCCTTCTGAAGCCCCACGCATTTTCGACGACGTGTAGATGACGTCTTCTGAAGCCCCATGCATTTTCGACGACGTGTAGATGACGTCATCTGAAGCCCCATGCATTTTCGACGACGTGTAGATGACGTCTTCTGAGGCCACATGCATTTTCGACGACGTGTAGATGACGTCATCTGAAGCCCCATGCATTTTCGACGACGTGTAGATGACGTCTTCTGAAGCCCCATGCATTTTCGACGACGTGTAGATGACGTCATCTGAAGCCCCATGCATTTTCGACGACGTGTAGATGCCGTCTTCCGAAGCCCCATGCTTTTTCGACGACGTGTAGCTGACGTCATCTGAAGCCCCATGCATTTTCGACGACGTGTAGATGACGTCTTCCGAAGCCCCATGCATTTTCGACGACGTGTAGATGACGTCATCTGAAGCCCCATGCATTTTCGACGACGTGTAGATGACGTCTTCCGAAGCCCCATGCATTTTCGACGACGTGTATATGACGTCATCTGAAGCCCCATGCATTTTCGACGACGTGTAGATGACGTCTTCCGAAGCCCCATGCATTTTCGACGACGTGTAGATGACGTCTTCTGGAGCCCCAAGGAGTTTCGACGACGTGTAGATGACGTCTTCCGAAGCCCCATGCATTTTCGACGACGTGTAGATGACGTCTTCTGAAGCCCCATGGATTTTCGACGACGTGTATATGACGTCATCTGAAGCCCCATGCATTTTCGACGACGTGTAGATGACGCCTTCTGAAGCCCCATGCATTTTCGACGACGTGTAGATGACGTCTTCTGAAGCCCCATGCATTTTCGACGACGTGTAGATGACGTCTTCTGAAGCCCCATGCATTTTCGACGACGTGTAGATGACGTCTTCTGAAGCCCCATGCATTTTCGACGACGTGTAGATGACGTCATCTGAAGCCCCATGCATTTTCGACGACGTGTAGATGACGTCTTCCGAAGCCCCATGCATTTTCGACGACGTGTAGATGACGTCATCTGAAGCCCCATGCATTTTCGACGAGGTGTAGATGACGCCTTCCGAAGCCCCCTGCATTTTCGACGACGTGTAGCTGACGTCATCTGAAGCCCCATGCATTTTCGACGACGTGTAGATGACGTCTTCCGAAGCCCCATGCATTTTCGACGACGTGTAGATGACGTCATCTGAAGACCCATGCATTTTCGACGACGTGTAGATGACGTCTTCCGAAGCCCCATGCATTTTCGACGACGTGTAGATGACGTCATCTGAAGCCCCATGCATTTTCGACGACGTGTAGATGACGTCTTCCGAAGCCCCATGCATTTTCGACGACGTGTAGATGACGTCATCTGAAGCCCCATGCATTTTCGACGACGTGTAGATGACGTCTTCTGAAGCCCCATGCATTTTCGACGACGTGTAGATGACGTCATCTGAAGCCCCATGCATTTTCGACGACGTGTAGATGACGTCTTCCGAAGCCCCATGCATTTTCGACGACGTGTAGATGACGTCATCTGAAGCCCCATGCATTTTCGACGACGTGTAGATGACGTCTTCTGAAGCCCCATGCATTTTCGACGACGTGTAGATGACGTCTTCCGAAGCCCCATGCATTTTCGACGACGTGTAGATGACGTCTTCCGAAGCCCCATGCATTTTCGACGACGTGTAGCTGACGTCATCTGAAGCCCAGCATGCATTTTCGACGACGTGTAGATGACGTCATCTGAAGCCCCATGCATTTTCGACGACGTGTAGATGACGTCATCTGAAGCCCCATGCATTTTCGACGACGTGTAGATGACGTCTTCTGAAGCCCCATGCATTTTCGGCGACGTGTAGATGACGCCTTCTGAAGCCCCACGCATTTTCGACGACGTGTAGATGACGTCTTCTGAAGCCCCATGCATTTTCGACGACGTGTAGATGACGTCATCTGAAGCCCCATGCATTTTCGATGACGTGTAGATGACGTCTTCCAAAGCCCCATGCATTTTCGACAACGTGTAGATGACGTCTTCGGAAGCCCCATGCATTTTCGACGACGTGTAGATGACGTCATCTGAAGCCCCATGCATTTTCGACGACGTGTAGATGACGTCTTCTGAAGCCCCATGCATTTTCGACGACGTGTAGATGACGTCATCTGAAGCCCCATGCATTTTCGACGACTTGTAGATGACGTCTTCCGAAGCCCCACGCATTTTCGACGACGTGTAGATGACGTCATCTGAAGCCCCATGCATTTTCGACGACGTGTAGATGACGTCTTCCGAAGCCCCATGCATTTTCGACGACGTGTAGATGACGTCATCTGAAGCCCCATGCATTTTCGATGACGTGTAGATGACGCCTTCTGAAGCCCCATGCATTTTCGACGACGTGTAGATGACGTCGTCCGAAGCCCCATGCATTTTCGACGACGTGTAGATGACGTCTTCCGAAGCCCCATGCATTTTCGACGACGTGTAGATGACGTCTTCCGAAGCCCCATGCATTTTCGACGACGTGTAGCTGTAGTCATCTGAAGCCCCATGCATTTTTGACGACGTGTAGATGACGTCTTCCGAAGCCCCATGCATTTTCGACGACGTGTAGATGACGTCATCTGAAGCCCCATGCATTTTCGACGACGTGTAGATGACGCCTTCTGAAGCCCCACGCATTTTCGACGACGTGTAGATGACGTCTTCTGAAGCCCCATGCATTTTTGACGACGCGTAGATGACGTCTTCTGAAACCCCATGCATTTTCGACGACGCGTAGATGACGTCATCTGAAGCCCCAGGCATTTTCGATGACGTGTAGATGACGTCTTCCGAAGCCCCATGCATTTTCGACAAGGTGTACATGACGTCCTCGGGAGCCCCATGCATTTTCGACGACGTGTAGATGACGTCATCTGAAGCCCCATGCATTTTCGACGACGTGTAGATGACGTCTTCTCAAGCCCCATGCATTTTCGACGACGTGTAGATGACGTCATCTGAAGCCCCATGCATTTTCGACGACTTGCAGATGACGTCTTCCGAAGCCCCATGCATTTTCGACGACGTGTAGATGACGTCATCTGAAGCCCCATGCATTTTCGACGACGTGTAGATGACGTCTTCCGAAGCCCCATGCATTTTCGACGACGTGTAGATGACGTCATCTGAAGACCCATGCATTTTCGACGACGTAGATGACGTCTTCCGAAGCCCCATGCATTTTCGACGACGTGTAGATGACGTCATCTGAAGCCCCATGCATTTTCGACGACGTGTAGATGACGTCTTCTGAAGCCCCATGCATTTTCGACGACGTGTAGATGACGTCTTCTGAAGCCCCATGCATTTTCGACGACGTGTAGATGACGTCTTCTGAAGCCCCATGCATTTTCGACGACGTGTAGATGACGTCTTCCGAAGCCCCATGCATTTTCGACGACGTGTAGATGACGTCTTCCGAAGCCCCATGCATTTTCGACGACGTGTAGCTGACGTCATCTGAAGCCCCATGCATTTTCGACGACGTGTAGATGACGTCTTCCGAAGCCCCATGCATTTTCGACGACGTGTAGATGACGTCATCTGAAGCCCCATGCATTTTCGACGACGTGTAGATGACGTCTTCTGAAGCCCCATGCATTTCCGACGACGTGTAGATGACGTCTTCCGAAGCCCCATGCATTTTCGACGACGTGTAGACAACGTCTTCTGAAGCCCCATGCATTTTCGACGACGTGTAGATGACGCCTTCTGAAGCCCCACGCATTTTCGACGACGTGTAGATGACGTCTTCTGAAGCCCCATGCATTTTCGACGACGTGTAGATGACGTCATCTGAAGCCCCATGCATTTTCGATGACGTGTAGATGACGTCTTCCAAAGCCCCATGCATTTTCGACAACGTGTAGATGACGTCTTCGGAAGCCCCATGCATTTTCGACGACTTGTAGATGACGTCATCTGAAGCCCCATGCATTTTCGACGACGTGTAGATGACGTCTTCTGAAGCCCCATGCATTTTCGACGACGTGTAGATGACGTCATCTGAAGCCCCATGCATTTTCGACGACTTGTAGATGACGTCTTCCGAAGCCCCATGCATTTTCGACGACGTGTAGATGACGTCATCTGAAGCCCCATGCATTTTCGACGACGTGTAGATGACGTCTTCCGAAGCCCCATGCATTTTCGACGACGTGTAGATGACGTCATCTGAAGCCCCATGCATTTTCGACGACGTGTAGATGACGTCTTCTGAAGCCCCATGCATTTTCGACGACGTGTAGATGACGTCATCTGAAGCCCCATGCATTTTCGACGACTTGTAGATGACGTCTTCCGAAGCCCCATGCATTTTCGACGACGTGTAGATGACGTCATCTGAAGCCCCATGCATTTTCGACGACGTGTAGATGACGTCTTCCGAAGCCCCATGCATTTTCGACGACGTGTAGATGACGTCATCTGAAGCCCCATGCATTTTCGACGACGTGTAGATGACGTCTTCTGAAGCCCCATGCATTTTCGACGACGTGTAGATGACGTCTTCCGAAGCCCCATGCATTTTCGACGACGTGTAGATGACGTCTTCTGAAGCCCCATGCATTTTCGACGACGTGTAGATGACGTCATCTGAAGCCCCATGCATTTTCGACGACTTGTAGATGACGTCTTCCGATGCCCCATGCATTTTCGACGACGTGTAGATGACGTCATCTGAAGCCCCATGCATTTTCGACGACGTGTAGATGACGTCTTCTGAAGCCCCATGCATTTTCGACGACGTGTAGATGACGTCTTCCGAAGCCCCATGCATTTTCGACGACGTGTAGATGACGTCTTCCGAAGCCCCATGCATTTTCGACGACGTGTAGATGACGTCTTCCGAAGCCCCATGCATTTTCGACGACGTGTAGCTGACGTCATCTGAAGCCCCATGCATTTTCGACGACGTGTAGATGACGTCTTCCGAAGCCCCATGCATTTTCGACGACGTGTAGATGACGTCATCTGAAGCCCCATGCATTTTCGACGACGTGTAGATGACGTCTTCTGAAGCCCCATGCATTTCCGACGACGTGTAGATGACGTCTTCCGAAGCCCCATGCATTTTCGACGACGTGTAGACAACGTCTTCTGAAGCCCCATGTATTTTCGACGACGTGTAGATGACGCCTTCTGAAGCCCCACGCATTTTCGACGACGTGTAGATGACGTCTTCTGAAGACCCATGCATTTTCGACGACGTGTAGATGACGTCATCTGAAGCCCCATGCATTTTCGATGACGTGTAGATGACGTCTTCCAAAGCCCCATGCATTTTCGACAACGTGTAGATGACGTCTTCGGAAGCCCCATGCATTTTCGACGACTTGTAGATGACGTCATCTGAAGCCCCATGCATTTTCGACGACGTGTAGATGACGTCTTCTGAAGCCCCATGCATTTTCGACGACGTGTAGATGACGTCATCTGAAGCCCCATGCATTTTCGACGACTTGTAGATGACGTCTTCCGAAGCCCCATGCATTTTCGACGACGTGTAGATGACGTCATCTGAAGCCCCATGCATTTTCGACGACGTGTAGATGACGTCTTCCGAAGCCCCATGCATTTTCGACGACGTGTAGATGACGTCATCTGAAGCCCCATGCATTTTCGACGACGTGTAGATGACGTCTTCTGAAGCCCCATGCATTTTCGACGACGTGTAGATGACGTCTTCCGAAGCCCCATGCATTTTCGACGACGTGTAGATGACGTCTTCCGAAGCCCCATGCATTTTCGACGACGTGTAGATGACGTCTTCCGAAGCCCCATGCATTTTCGACGACGTGTAGCTGACGTCATCTGAAGCCCCATGCATTTTCGACGACGTGTAGATGACGTCTTCCGAAGCCCCATGCATTTTCGACGACGTGTAGATGACGTCATCTGAAGCCCCATGCATTTTCGACGACGTGTAGATGACGTCTTCTGAAGCCCCATGCATTTCCGACGACATGTAGATGACGTCTTCCGAAGCCCCATGCATTTTCGACGACGTGTAGACAACGTCTTCTGAAGCCCCATGCATTTTCGACGACGTGTAGATGACGCCTTCTGAAGCCCCACGCATTTTCGACGACGTGTAGATGACGTCTTCTGAAGCCCCATGCATTTTCGACGACGTGTAGATGACGTCATCTGAAGCCCCATGCATTTTCGATGACGTGTAGATGACGTCTTCCAAAGCCCCATGCATTTTCGACAACGTGTAGATGACGTCTTCGGAAGCCCCATGCATTTTCGACGACGTGTAGATGACGTCATCTGAAGCCCCATGCATTTTCGACGACGTGTAGATGACGTCTTCTGAAGCCCCATGCATTTTCGACGACGTGTAGATGACGTCATCTGAAGCCCCATGCATTTTCGACGACTTGTAGATGACGTCTTCCGAAGCCCCATGCATTTTCGACGACGTGTAGATGACGTCATCTGAAGCCCCATGCATTTTCGACGACGTGTAGATGACGTCTTCCGAAGCCCCATGCATTTTCGACGACGTGTAGATGACGTCATCTGAAGCCCCATGCATTTTCGACGACGTGTAGATGACGTCTTCTGAAGCCCCATGCATTTTCGACGACGTGTAGATGACGTCATCTGAAGCCCCATGCATTTTCGACGACTTGTAGATGACGTCTTCCGAAGCCCCATGCATTTTCGACGACGTGTAGATGACGTCATCTGAAGCCCCATGCATTTTCGACGACGTGTAGATGACGCCTTCTGAAGCCCCATGCATTTTCGACGACGTGTAGATGCCGTCTTCCGAAGCCCCATGCATTTTCGACGACGTGTAGATGACGTCTTCTGAAGCCCCATGCATTTTCGACGACGTGTAGATGACGTCATCTGAAGCCCCATGCATTTTCGACGACGTGTAGATGACGTCTTCCGAAGCCCCATGCATTTTCGACGACGTGTAGATGACGTCATCTGAAGCCCCATGCATTTTCGACGACGTGTAGATGACGTCTTCTGAAGCCCCATGCATTTTCGACGACGTGTAGATGACGTCTTCCGAAGCCCCATGCATTTTCGACGACGTGTAGATGACGTCTTCCGAAGCCCCATGCATTTTCGACGACGTGTAGATGACGTCTTCCGAAGCCCCATGCATTTTCGACGACGTGTAGATGACGTCATCTGAAGCCCCATGCATTTTCGACGACGTGTAGATGACGTCTTCCGAAGCCCCATGCATTTTCGACGACGTGTAGATGACGTCATCTGAAGCCCCATGCATTTTCGACGACGTGTAGATGACGTCTTCTGAAGCCCCATGCATTTTCGACGACGTGTAGATGACGTCTTCTGAAGCCCCATGCATTTTCGACGACGTGTAGATGACGCCTTCCGAAGCCCCATGCATTTTCGACGACGTGTAGACGACGTCTTCCGAAGCCCCAGACATTTTCGTCGCCGTGTAGACGACGTCTCCCCAAGCCCCACGCATTTTCGACGACGTGTAGATGACGTCTTCTGAAGCCCCATGCATTTTCGACGACGTGTAGATGACGTCTTCCGAAGCCCCATGCATTTTCGACGACGTGTAGATGACGTCTTCCGAAGCCCCATGCATTTTCGACGACGTGTAGATGACGTCTTCCGAATCCCCATGCATTTTCGACGACGTGTAGCTGACGTCATCTGAAGCCCCATGCATTTTCGACGACGTGTAGATGACGTCTTCCGAAGCCCCATGCATTTTCGACGACGTGTAGATGACGTCATCTGAAGCCCCATGCATTTTCGACGACGTGTAGATGACGTCTTCTGAAGCCCCATGCATTTCCGACGACGTGTAGATGACGTCTTCCGAAGCCCCATGCATTTTCGACGACGTGTAGACAACGTCTTCTGAAGCCCCATGCATTTTCGACGACGTGTAGATGACGCCTTCTGAAGCCTCACGCATTTTCGACGACGTGTAGATGACGTCTTCTGAAGCCCCATGCATTTTCGACGACGTGTAGATGACGTCATCTGAAGCCCCATGCATTTTCGATGACGTGTAGATGACGTCTTCCAAAGCCCCATGCATTTTCGACAACGTGTAGATGACGTCTTCGGAAGCCCCATGCATTTTCGACGACGTGTAGATGACGTCATCTGAAGCCCCATGCATTTTCGACGACGTGTAGATGACGTCTTCTGAAGCCCCATGCATTTTCGACGACGTGTAGATGACGTCATCTGAAGCCCCATGCATTTTCGACGACTTGTAGATGACGTCTTCCGAAGCCCCATGCATTTTCGACGACGTGTAGATGACGTCATCTGAAGCCCCATGCATTTTCGACGACGTGTAGATGACGTCTTCCGAAGCCCCATGCATTTTCGACGACCTGTAGATGACGTCATCTGAAGCCCCATGCATTTTCGACGACGTGTAGATGACGTCTTCTGAAGCCCCATGCATTTTCGACGACGTGTAGATGACGTCTTCCGAAGCCCCATGCATTTTCGACGACGTGTAGATGACGTCTTCCGAAGCCCCATGCATTTTCGACGACGTGTAGATGACGTCAACTGAAGCCCCATGCATTTTCAACGACGTGTAGATGACGTTTTCCGAAGCCCCATGCATTTTCGACGACGTGTAGATGACGTCATCTGAAGCCCCATGCATTTTCGACGACGTGTAGATGACGTCTTCCGAAGCCCCATGCATTTTCGACGACGTGTAGCTGACGTCATCTGAAGCCCCATGCATTTTCGACGACGTGTAGATGACGTCTTCCGAAGCCCCATGCATTTTCGACGACGTGTAGATGACGTCATCTGAAGCCCCATGCATTTTCGACGACGTGTAGATGACGTCTTCTGAAGCCCCATGCATTTTCGACGACGTGTAGATGACGTCTTCCGAAGCCCCATGCATTTTCGACGACGTGTAGACAACGTCTTCTGAAGCCCCATGCATTTTCGATGACGTGTAGATGACGTCTTCCGAAGCCCCATGCATTTTCGACGACGTGTAGATGACGTCTTCCGAAGCCCCATGCATTTTCGACGACGTGTAGACAACGTCTTCTGAAGCCCCATGCATTTTCGACGACGTGTAGATGACGCCTTCTGAAGCCCCACGCATTTTCGACGACGTGTAGATGACGTCTTCCGAAGCCCCATGCATTTTCGACGACGTGTAGCTGACGTCATCTGAAGCCCCATGCATTTTCGACGACGTGTAGATGACGTCTTCCGAAGCCCAATGCATTTTCGACGACGTGTAGATGACGTCTTCCGAATCCCCATGCATTTTCGACGACGTGTAGCTGACGTCATCTGAAGCCCCATGCATTTTCGACGACGTGTAGATGACGTCTTCCGAAGCCCCATGCATTTTCGACGACGTGTAGATGACGTCATCTGAAGCCCCATGCATTTTCGACGACGTGTAGATGACGTCTTCTGAAGCCCCATGCATTTCCGACGACGTGTAGATGACGTCTTCCGAAGCCCCATGCATTTTCGACGACGTGTAGACAACGTCTTCTGAAGCCCCATGCATTTTCGACGACGTGTAGATGACGCCTTCTGAAGCCTCACGCATTTTCGACGACGTGTAGATGACGTCTTCTGAAGCCCCATGCATTTTCGACGACGTGTAGATGACGTCATCTGAAGCCCCATGCATTTTCGATGACGTGTAGATGACGTCTTCTGAAGCCCCATGCATTTTCGATGACGTGTAGATGACGTCTTCGGAAGCCCCATGCATTTTCGACGACGTGTAGATGACGTCTTCGGAAGCCCCATGCATTTTCGACGACGTGTAGATGACGTCATCTGAAGCCCCATGCATTTTCGACGACGTGTAGATGACGTCTTCTGAAGCTCCATGCATTTTCGACGACGTGGAGATGACGTCTTCTGAAGCCCCATGCATTTTCGACGACGTGTAGATGACGTCTTCCGAAGCCCCATGCATTTTCGACGACGTGTAGATGACGTCTTCTGAAGCCCCATGCATTTTCGACGACGTGTAGATGACGTCTTCTGAAGCCCCATGCATTTTCGACGACGTGTAGATGACGTCTTCTGAAGCCCCATGCATTTTCGACGACGTGTAGATGACGTCTTCTGAAGCAACATGCATTTTCGACGACGTGTAGATGACGTCTTCCGAAGCCCCATGCATTTTCGACGACGTGTAGATGACGTCTTCTGAAGCCCCATGCATTTTCGACGACGTGTAGATGACGTCTTCCGAAGCCCCATGCATTTTCGACGACGTGTAGATGACGTCTTCCAAAGCCCCATGCATTTTCGACGACGTGTAGATGACGTCTTCTGAAGCAACATGCATTTTCGACGACGTGTAGATGACGTCTTCCGAAGCCCCATGCATTTTCGACGACGTGTAGATGACGTCTTCCGAAGCCCCATGCATTTTCGACGACGTGTAGATGACGTCTTCTGAAGCCCCATGCATTTTCGACGACGTGTAGATGACGTCTTCCGAAGCCCCATGCATTTTCGACGACGTGTAGATGACGTCTTCTGAAGCCCCATGCATTTTCGACGACGTGTAGATGACGTCTTCTGAAGCCCCATGCATTTTCGACGACGTGTAGATGACGTCTTCCGAAGCCCCATGCATTTTCGACGACGTGTAGATGACGTCTTCTGAAGCCCCATGCATTTTCGACGACGTGTAGATGACGTCTTCTGAAGCCCCATGCATCTTCGACGACGTGTAGATGACGTCTTCCGAAGCCCCATGCATTTTCGACGACGTGTAGATGACGTCTTCTGAAGCCCCATGCATTTTCGACGACGTGTAGATGACGTCTTCTGAAGCCCCATGCATTTTCGACGACGTGTAGATGACGTCTTCTGAAGCCCCATGCATTTTCGACGACGTGTAGATGACGTCTTCTGAAGCCCCATGCATTTTCGACGACGTGTAGATGACGTCTTCTGAAGCCCCATGCATTTTCGACGACGTGTAGATGACGTCTTCTGAAGCCCCATGCATTTTCGACGACGTGTAGATGACGTCTTCTGAAGCCCCATGCATTTTCGACGACGTGTAGATGACGTCTTCTGAAGCCCCATGCATTTTCGACGACGTGTAGATGACGTCTTCTGAAGCCCCATGCATTTTCGACGACGTGTAGATGACGTCTTCTGAAGCCCCATGCATTTTCGACGACGTGTAGATGACGTCTTCTGAAGCCCCATGCATTTTCGACGACGTGTAGCTCACGTCATCTGAACCCCCATGCATTTTCGACGACGTGTAGATGACGTCTTCTGAAGCCCCATGCATTTTCGACGACGTGTATATGACGTCATCTGAAGCCCCATGCATTTTCGACGACGCGTAGATGACGTCTTCTGAAGCCCCATGCATTTTCGACGACGCGTAGATGACGTCTTCTGAAGCCCCATGCATTTTCGACGACGTGTAGATGACGTCTTCTGAAGCCCCATGGATTTTCGACGACGTGTATATGACGTCATCTGAAGCCCCATGCATTTTCGACGACGTGTAGATGACGTCTTCCGAAGCCCCATGCATTTTCGACGACGTGTAGATGACGTCTCCTGAAGCCCCATGCATTTTCGACGACGTGTAGATGACGTCTTCCGAAGCCCCATGCATTTTCGACGACGTGTAGATGACGTCTTCTGAAGCCCCATGCATTTTCGACGACGTGTAGATGACGTCTTCTGAAGCCCCATGCATTTTCGACGACGTGTAGATGACGTCTTCTGAAGCCCCATGCATTTTCGACGACGTGTAGATGACGTCTTCTGAAGCCCCATGCATTTTCGACGACGTGTAGATGACGTCTTCTGAAGCCCCATGCATTTTCGACGACGTGTAGATGACGTCTTCTGAAGCCCCATGCATTTTCGACGACGTGTAGATGACGTCTTCTGAAGCCCCATGCATTTTCGACGACGTGTAGATGACGTCTTCTGAAGCCCCATGCATTTTCGACGACGTGTAGATGACGTCTTCTGAAGCCCCATGCATTTTCGACGACGTGTAGATGACGTCTTCCGAAGCCCCATGCATTTTCGACGACGTGTAGATGACGTCTTCCGAAGCCCCATGCATTTTCGACGACGTGTAGATGACGTCATCTGAAGCCCCATGCATTTTCGACGACGTGTAGATGACGTCATCTGAAGCCTTATGCATTTTTGACGACGCGTAGATGACGTCTTCTGAAACCCCATGCATTTTCGACGACGCGTAGATGACGTCATCTGAAGCCCCATGCATTTTCGACGACGTGTAGATGACGTCTTCTGAAGCCCCACGCATTTTCGACGACGTGTAGATGACGTCATCTGAAGCCCCATGCATTTTCAACGACGTGTAGATGACGTTTTCCGAAGCCCCATGCATTTTCGACGACGTGTAGATGACGTCATCTGAAGCCCCATGCATTTTCGACGACGTGTAGATGACGTCTTCTGAAGCCCCATGCATTTTCGACGACGTGTAGATGACGTCTTCCGAAGCCCCATGCATTTTCGACGACGTGTAGATGACGTCTTCCGAAGCCCCATGCATTTTCGACGACGTGTAGATGACGTCATCTGAAGCCCCATGCATTTTCGACGACGTGTAGATGACGTCTTCCGAAGCCCCATGCATTTTCGACGACGTGTAGCTGACGTCATCTGAAGCCCCATGCATTTTCGACGACGTGTAGATGACGTCTTCCGAAGCCCCAGGCATTTTCGACGACGTGTAGATGACGTCATCTGAAGCCCCATGCATTTTCGACGACGTGTAGATGACGTCTTCTGAAGCCCCATGCATTTTCGACGACGTGTAGATGACGTCTTCCGAAGCCCCATGCATTTTCGACGACGTGTAGACAACGTCTTCTGAAGCCCCATGCATTTTCGATGACGTGTAGATGACGTCTTCCGAAGCCCCATGCATTTTCGACGACGTGTAGATGACGTCTTCCGAAGCCCCATGCATCTTCGACGACGTGTAGATGACGTCTTCTGAAGCCCCATGCATTTTCGACGACGTGTAGATGACGTCTTCTGATGCCCCATGCATTTTCGACGACGTGTAGATGACGTCTTCCGAAGCCCCATGCATTTTCGACGACGTGTAGATGACGTCTTCTGAAGCCCCATGCATTTTCGACGACGTGTAGATGACGTCTTCCGAAGCCCCATGCATTTTCGACGACGTGTAGATGACGTCTTCCGAAGCCCCATGCATTTTCGACGACGTGTAGACAACGTCTTCTGAAGCCCCACGCGTTTTCGACGACGTGTAGATGACGTCTTCTGAAGCCCCATGCATTTTCGACGACGTGTAGATGACGTCATCTGAAGCCCCATGCATTTTCGACGACGTGTAGATGACGTCTTCCGAAGCCCCATGCATTTTCGACGACGTGTAGACAACGTCTTCTGAAGCCCCATGCATTTTCGATGACGTGTAGATGACGTCTTCTGAAGCCCCATGCATTTTCGACGACGTGTAGATGACGTCATCTGAAGCCCCATGCATTTTCGACGACGTGTAGATGACGTCTTCCGAAGCCCCATGCATTTTCGACGACGTGTAGACAACGTCTTCCGAAGCCCCATGCATTTTCGACGACGTGTAGACAACGTCTTCTGAAGCCCCATGCATTTTCGACGACGTGTAGACAACGTCTTCTGAAGCCCCACGCATTTTCGACGACGTGTAGATGACGTCTTCCGAAGCCCCATGCATTTTCGACGACGTGTAGATGACGTCATCTGAAGCCCCATGCATTTTCGACGACGTGTAGATGACGTCTTCCGAAGCCCCATTCATTTTCGACGACGTGTAGATGACGTCTTCTGAAGCCCCATGCATTTTCGACGACGTGTAGATGACGTCATCTGAAGCCCCATGCATTTTCGACGACGTGTAGATGACGTCTTCTGAAGCCCCATGCATTTTCGATGACGTGTAGATGACGTCTTCCGAAGCCCCATGCATTATCGACGACGTGTAGACAACGTCTTCTGAAGCCCCACGCATTTTCGACGACGTGTAGATGACGTCTTCCGAAGCCCCATGCATTTTCGACGACGTGTAGATGACGTCTTCCGAAGCCCCATGCATTTTCGACGACGTGTAGATGACGTCTTCTGAAGCCCCATGCATTTTCGACGACGTGTAGATGACGTCTTCCGAAGCCCCATGCATTTTCGACGACGTGTAGATGACGTCATCTGAAGCCCCATGCATTTTCGACGACGTGTAGATGACGTCTTCTGAAGCCCCATGCATTTTCGACGACGTGTAGATGACGTCTTCCGAAGCCCCATGCATTTTCGACGACGTGTAGATGACGTCTTCCGAAGCCCCATGCATTTTCGACGACGTGTAGACAACGTCTTCTGAGGCCCCATGCATTTTCGACGACGTGTAGATGACGTCTTCTGAAGCCCCATGCATTTTCGACGACGTGTAGATGACGTCTTCCGAAGCCCCATGCATTTTCGACGACGTGTAGATGACGTCATCTGAAGCCCCATGCATTTTCGACGACGTGGAGATGACGGCTTCTGAAGCCCCATGCAATTTCGACGACGTGTAGATGACGTCTTCCGAAGCCCCATGCATTTTCGACGACGTGTAGATGACGTCATCTGAAGCCCCATGCATTTTCGACGACGTGTAGATGACGTCTTCCGAAGCCCCATGCATTTTCGACGACGTGTAGATGACGTCTTCTGAAGCCCCATGCATTTTCGACGACGTGTAGATGACGTCATCTGAAGCCCCATGCATTTTCGACGACGTGTAGACAACGTCTTCTGAAGCCCCATGCATTTTCGATGACGTGTAGATGACGTCTTCCGAAGCCCCATGCATTTTCGACGACGTGTAGATGACGTCTTCCGAAGCCCCATGCATTTTCGACGACGTGTAGACAACGTCTTCTGAGGCCCCATGCATTTTTGACGACGTGTAGATGACGTCTTCTGAAGCCCCATGCATTTTCGACGACGTGTAGATGACGTCTTCCGAAGCCCCATGCATTTTCGACGACGTGTAGATGACGTCATCTGAAGCCCCATGCATTTTCGACGACGTGTAGATGACGTCATCTGAAGCCCCATGCATTTTCGACGACGTGTAGATGACGTCTTCCGAAGCCCCATGCATTTTCGACGACGTGTAGATGACGTCTTCTGAAGCCCCATGCATTTTCGACGACGTGTAGATGACGTCATCTGAAGCCCCATGCATTTTCGACGACGTGTAGACAACGTCTTCTGAAGCCCCATGCATTTTCGATGACGTGTAGATGACGTCTTCCGAAGCCCCATGCATTTTCGACGACGTGTAGATGACGTCTTCCGAAGCCCCACGCATTTTCGACGACGTGTAGACAACGTCTTCTGAGGCCCCATGCATTTTTGACGACGTGTAGATGACGTCTTCTGAAGCCCCATGCATTTTCGACGACGTGTAGATGACGTCTTCCGAAGCCCCATGCATTTTCGACGACGTGTAGATGACGTCATCTGAAGCCCCATGCATTTTCGACGACGTGTAGATGACGTCTTCTGAAGCCCCATGCATTTTCGACGACGTGTAGATGACGTCATCTGAAGCCCCATGCATTTTCGACGACGTGTAGATGACGTCTTCCGAAGCCCCATGCATTTTCGACGACGTGTAGACAACGTCTTCCGAAGCCCCATGCATTTTCGACGACGTGTAGACAACGTCTTCTGAAGCCCCATGCATTTTCGACGACGTGTAGACAACGTCTTCTGAAGCCCCACGCATTTTCGACGACGTGTAGATGACGTCTTCCGAAGCCCCATGCATTTTCGACGACGTGTAGATGACGTCATCTGAAGCCCCATGCATTTTCGACGACGTGTAGATGACGTCTTCCGAAGCCCCATGCATTTTCGACGACGTGTAGACAACGTCATCTGAAGCCCCATGCATTTTCGACGACGTGTAGATGACGTCTTCCAAAGCCCCATGCATTTTCGACGACGTGTAGACAACGTCTTCTGAAGCCCCATGCATTTTCGACGACGTGTAGATGACGTCATCTGAAGCCCCATGCATTTTCGACGACGTGTAGATGACGTCTTCCGAAGCCCCATGCATTTTCGACGACGTGTAGACAACGTCTTCTGAAGCCCCATGCATTTTCGATGACGTGTAGATGACGTCTTCCGAAGCCCCATGCATTTTCGACGACGTGTAGATGACGTCTTCCGAAGCCCCATGCATTTTCGACGACGTGTAGACAACGTCTTCTGAAGCCCCACGCATTTTCGACGACGTGTAGATGACGTCTTCTGAAGCCCCATGCATTTTCGACGACGTGTAGATGACGTCATCTGAAGCCCCATGCATTTTCGACGACGTGTAGATGACGTCTTCTGAAGCCCCATGTATTTTCGACGACGTGTAGATGACGTCTTCCGAAGCCCCATGCATTTTCGACGACGTGTAGACAACGTCTTCTGAAGCCTCATGCATTTTCGATGAAGTGTAGATGACGTCTTCCGAAGCCCCATGCATTTTCGACGACGTGTAGATGACGTCTTCCGAAGCCCCATGCATTTTCGACGACGTGTAGACAACGTCTTCTGAGGCCCCATGCATTTTCGACGACGTGTAGATGACGTCTTCTGAAGCCCCATGCATTTTCGACGACGTGTAGATGACGTCTTCCGAAGCCCCATGCATTTTCGACGACGTGTAGACAACGTCTTCTGAAGCCCCATGCATTTTCGATGACGTGTAGATGACGTCTTCCGAAGCCCCATGCATTTTCGACGACGTGTAGATGACGTCTTCCGAAGCCCCATGCATTTTCGACGACGTGTAGACAACGTCTTCTGAAGCCCCACGCATTTTCGACGACGTGTAGATGACGTCTTCTGAAGCCCCATGCATTTTCGACGACGTGTAGATGACGTCATCTGAAGCCCCATGCATTTTCGACAACGTGTAGATGACGTCTTCGGAAGCCCCATGCATTTTCGACGACGTGTAGATGACGTCTACTGAAGCCCCATGCATTTTCGACGACGTGTAGATGACGTCATCTGAAGCCTTATGCATTTTCGACGACGCGTAGATGACGTCTTCTGAAACCCCATGCATTTTCGACGACGCGTAGATGACGTCATCTGAAGCCCCATGCATTTTCGACGACGTGTAGATGACGTCTTCTGAAGCCCCACGCATTTTCGACGACGTGTAGATGACGTCATCTGAAGCCCCATGCATTTTCGACGACGTGTAGATGACGTCATCTGAAGCCCCATGCATTTTCGACGACGTGTAGACAACGTCTTCTGAAGCCCCATGCATTTTCGACGACGTGTAGATGACGCCTTCTGAAGCCCCACGCATTTTCGACGACGTGTAGATGACGTCTTCTGAAGCCCCATGCATTTTCGACGACGTGTAGATGACGTCATCTGAAGCCCCATGCATTTTCGACGACGTGTAGATGACGTCTTCCGAAGCCCCATGCATTTTCAACGACGTGTAGATGACGTCTACTGAAGCCCCATGCATTTTCGACGACGTGTAGATGACGTCATCTGAAGCCCCATGCATTTTCGACGACGTGTAGATGACGTCTTCCGAAGCCCCATGCATTTTCAACGACGTGTAGATGACGTCTACTGAAGCCCCATGCATTTTCGACGACGTGTAGATGACGTCTTCCGAAGCCCCATGCATTTTCAACGACGTGTAGACAACGTCTTCTGAAGCCCCATGCATTTTCGATGACGTGTAGATGACGTCTTCTGAAGCCCCATGCATTTTCGACGACGTGTAGATGACGTCATCTGAAGCCCCATGCATTTTCGACGACGTGTAGATGACGTCTTCCGAAGCCCCACGCATTTTCGACGACGTGTAGATGACGTCTTCTGAAGCCCCATGCATTTTCGACGACGTGTAGATGACGTCATCTGAAGCCCCATGCATTTTCGACGACGTGTAGATGACGTCTTCTGAAGCCCCATGCATTTTCGACGACGTGTAGATGACGTCTTCTGAAGCCCCATGCATTTTCAACGACGTGTAGATGACGTCTTTCGAAGCCCCATGCATTTTCAACGACGTGTAGATGACGTCTTTCGAAGCCCCATGCATTTTCAACGACGTGTAGATGACGTCCTCCGTAGCCCCATGCATTTTCGACGACGTGTAGATGACGTCTTCCGAAGCCCCACGCATTTTCGACGACGTGTAGATGACGTCTTCTGAAGCCCCATGCATTTTCGACGACGTGTAGATGACGTCATCTGAAGCCCCATGCATTTTCGACGACGTGTAGATGACGTCTTCCGAAGCCCCATGCATTTTCAACGACGTGTAGATGACGTCTACTGAAGCCCCATGCATTTTCGACGACGTGTAGATGACGTCTTCCGAAGCCCCATGCATTTTCAACGACGTGTAGACAACGTCTTCTGAAGCCCCATGCATTTTCGATGACGTGTAGATGACGTCTTCCGAAGCCCCATGCATTTTCGACGACGTGTAGATGACGTCATCTGAAGCCCCATGCATTTTCGACGACGTGTAGACAACGTCTTCTGAAGCCCCATGCATTTTCGACGACGTGTAGATGACGCCTTCTGAAGCCCCACGCATTTTCGACGACGTGTAGATGACGTCTTCTGAAGCCCCATGCATTTTCGACGACGTGTAGATGACGTCATCTGAAGCCCCATGCATTTTCGACGACGTGTAGATGACGTCTTCCGAAGCCCCATGCATTTTCGACGACGTGTAGACAACGTCTTCTGAAGCCCCACGCATTTTCGACGACGTGTAGATGACGTCTTCTGAAGCCCCATGCATTTTCGACGACGTGTAGATGACGTCATCTGAAGCCCCATGCATTTTCGACAACGTGTAGATGACGTCTTCGGAAGCCCCATGCATTTTCGACGACGTGTAGATGACGTCTACTGAAGCCCCATGCATTTTCGACGACGTGTAGATGACGTCATCTGAAGCCTTATGCATTTTTGACGACGCGTAGATGACGTCTTCTGAAACCCCATGCATTTTCGACGACGCGTAGATGACGTCATCTGAAGCCCCATGCATTTTCGACGACGTGTAGATGACGTCTTCTGAAGCCCCACGCATTTTCGACGACGTGTAGATGACGTCATCTGAAGCCCCATGCATTTTCGACGACGTGTAGATGACGTCATCTGAAGCCCCATGCATTTTCGACGACGTGTAGACAACGTCTTCTGAAGCCCCATGCATTTTCGACGACGTTAAGATGACGCCTTCTGAAGCCCCACGCATTTTCGACGCCGTGTAGATGACGTCTTCTGAAGCCCCATGCATTTTCGACGACGTGTAGATGACGTCATCTGAAGCCCCATGCATTTTCGACGACGTGTAGATGACGTCTTCCGAAGCCCCATGCATTTTCAACGACGTGTAGATGACGTCTACTGAAGCTTCATGCATTTTCGACGACATGTAGATGACGTCATCTGAAGCTTCATGCATTTTCGACGACATGTAGATGACGTCATCTGAAGCCTTATGCATTTTCGACGACGCGTAGATGACGTCTTCTGAAACCCTATGCATTTTCGACGAAGCGTAGATGACGTCATCTGAAGCCCCATGCATTTTCGACGACGTGTAGATGACGTCTTCTGAAGCCCCACGCATTTTCGACGACGTGTAGATGACGTCATCTGAAGCCCCATGCATTTTCGACGACGTGTAGATGACGTCTTCCGAAGCCCCATGCATTTTCGACGACGTGTAGATGACGTCTTCCGAAGCCCCATGCATTTTCGACGACGTGTAGATGACTGCTGCCGCTCGCTGCCAGCCGGTGCCGGCCTCGTTCGTTGTCGATGGCGTTGGGGAATTTTCGCATGCTCGTCCGAGAGCGACGAACGCGACGGCCGCCTGCCAAGCACGCCGGCCGCGTGGGCAGCCATTCTCATTCGGACGCACCTTAAAGGCAGTGTTCACGATAGGAATCGTTTCTCTGCTTTTCCGCCTATCTTGAAGACGGTCCAATGCTGATTCCAATGTTCTTGGAATCGTACAAGACCTTCTAGGAACGGAGTTATGTTCCCTCAAAAATTGAGCTAGGGAAGCATGGTGGACGAGTTGCCCGAGGCCTGTCTTTTGCAGCCGATGTATGCGAGCTGACCTGAGTAAAGAGAGAAGTTGAGAATAAAGGGAAGAACGGGCTTTTGATCGGAAACCATCGCTCATCTCACAACCTCGAGCATTCATTTGTTCACGTCGGTGGGCGTGGAAAGTGCATCTGGGGTGTGACGAGCTGACGGGTGTCCAATTTTGGGGCAGTAGGGGACCGTTCCGAGCTCATTTTTCTTGGCTTTATCGCTCCAGCCGCGAAGCGGCTGGAGAGGTTTGGTTTTGCCTGGCACTTGTGATCACTTAGATTTTGGTAAAGTAGTTAATAAAACCTGTAAAACAAATTTTCTAGAGATTTCCTTCTGGATATAAGTGAGAGAGTATAGAAGACACCCGCTGACAAAATTTGAGCCAAATCGATTGAAAATTAACAAAGTTAGATCGGCGGAAGCTTAGCTAAAATTCGCGTTTTCTTGTAACGCGTCCCTCGTGTCCTGTTCCTCGTCCTCGTCCCTCGTCCCTCGTCCCTCGTTCCTCGTTCGCGCCACTAGCCACTGCCAGTGGACCCAGGCTATCAGTACATAGGGCATCTGATGACGTCATCAGGGTGTCATGTAAAGTACATAGGGCATCTGATGACGTCATCAAGATGTCATGTAAAGTACATAGGCATCTGATGACGTCATCAGGATGTCATGCATAAGTACATAGGGCATCTGATGACGTCATCAAGATGTCATGTAAAATACATAGGGCATCTGATGACGTCATCAAGATGTCATGTAAAGTACATAGGGCATCTGATGACGTCATCAGGGTGTCATGTAAAGTACATAGGGCATCTGATGACGTCATCAGGGTGTCATGTAAAGTACATAGGGCATCTGATGACGTCATCAGGATGTCATGTAAAGTACATAGGGCATCTGATGACGTCATCAGGGTGTCATGTAAAGTACATAGGGCATCTGATGACGTCATCAGGGTGTCATGTAAAGTACATAGGGCATCTGATGACGTCATCAGGGTGTCATGTAAAGTACATAGGGCATCTGATGACGTCATCAGGGTGTCATGTAAAGTACATAGGGCATCTGATGACGTCATCAGGGTGTCATGTAAAGTACATAGGGCATCTGATGACGTCATCAGGGTGTCATGTAAAGTACATAGGGCATCTGATGACGTCATCAGGGTGTCATGTAAAGTACATAAGGCATCTGATGACGTCATCAGGGTGTCATGTAAAGTACATAGGGCATCTGATGACGTCATAAGGGTGTCACGTAAAGTACATAGGGCATCTGATGACGTCATCAGGGTGTCATGTAAAGTACATAGGGCATCTGATGACGTCATCAGGGTGTCATGTAAAGTACATAGGGCATCTGATGACATCATCAGGATGTCATGTAAAGTACATAGGGCATCTGATGACATCATCAGGATGTCATGTAAAGTACATAGGGCATCTGATGACGTCATCAGGGTGTCATGTAAAGTACATAGGGCATCTGATGACGTCATCAGGGTGTCTATTAAAGTACATAGGGCATCTGATGACGTCATCAGGGTGTCATGTAAAGTACATAGGGCATCTGATGACGTCATCAGGATGTCATGTAAAGTACATAGGGCATCTGATGACGTCATCAGGGTGTCATGTAAAGTACATAGGGCATCTGATGACGTCATCAGGGTGTCATGTAAAGTACATAGGGCATCTGATGACGTCATCAGGGTGTCATGTAAAGTACATAGGGCATCTGATGACGTCATCAGGGTGTCATGTAAAAGTCCATAGGGCATCTGATGACGTCATCAGGGTGTGATGTAAAGTACATAGGGCATCTGATGACGTCATCAGGGTGTCATGTAAAGTACATAGGGCATCTGATGACGTCATCAGGGTGTCATGTAAAGTACATAGGGCATCTGATGACGTCATCAGGGTGTCATGTAAAGTACATAGGGCATCTGATGACGTCATCAGGATGTCATGTAAAGTACATAGGGCATCTGATGACGTCATCAGGATGTCATGTAAAGTACATAGTGCACCTGATGACGTCATCAGGGTGTCATGTAAAGTACATAGGGCACCTGATGACGTCATCAGGGTGTCATGTAAAGTACATAAGGGCATCTGATGACGTCATCAGGGTGTGTCATGTCTTCAAAAGTACATAGGGCATCTGATGACGTCATCAGGATGTCATGCTGCCAAAGTACATAGGGCATCTGATGACGTCATCAGGTGTCATGTAAAGTACATAGGGCATCTGATGACGTCATCAGGTGTCATGTAAAGTACATAGGGCATCTGATGACGTCATCAGGGTGTCATGTAAAGTACATAGGGCATCTGATGACGTCATCAGGGTGTCATATAAAGTACATAGGGCATCTGATGACGTCATCAGGGTGTCATCACAAAGTACATAGGGCATCTGATGACGTCATCAGGGTGTCATGTAAAAGTACATAGGGCATCTGATGACGTCATCAGGATGTCATGTAAAGTACATAGGGCATCTGATGACGTCATCAGGGTGTCATGTAAAGTACATAGGGCATCTGATGACGTCATCAGGGTGTCATGTAAAGTACATAGGGCATCTGATGACGTCATCAGGGTGTCATGTAAAGTACATAGGGCATCTGATGACGTCATCAGGGTGTCATGTAAAGTACATAGGGCATCTGATGACGTCATCAGGGCGTCATGTAAAGTACATAGGGCATCTGATGACGTCATCAGGGTGTCATGTAAAGTACATAGGGCATCTGATGACGTCATTGGGATGTCATGTAAAGTACATAGGGCATCTGATGACGTCATCAGGATGTCATGTAAAGTACATAGGGCATCCTGATGACGTCATCAGGGTGTCATGTAAAAGTACATAGGGCATCTGATGACGTCATCAGGGTGTCATGTAAAGTACATAGGGCATCTGATGACGTCATTAGGATGTCATGTAAAGTACATAGGGCATCTGATGACGTCATCAGGATGTCATGTAAAGTACATAGGGCACCTGATGACGTCATCAGGGTGTCATGTAAAGTACATAGGGCATCTGATGACGTCATCAGGGTGTCATGTAAAGTACATAGGGCATCTGATGACGTCATCAGGGTGTCATGTAAAGTACATAGGGCATCTGATGACGTCATCAGGATGTCATGTAAAGTACATAGGGCATCTGATGACGTCATCAGGGTGTCATGTAAAGTACATAGGGCATCTGATGACGTCATCAGGGTGTCATGCAAAGTACATAGGGCATCTGATGACGTCATCAGAGTGTCATGTAAAGTACACAGGGCATCTGATGACGTCATCAGGGTGTCCATGCACAAAGTACATAGGGCATCTGATGACGTCATCAGGGTATCATGCAAAGTACATAGGGCATCTGATGACGTCATTAGGATGTCATGTAAAGTACATAGGGCATCTGATGGCGTCATCAGGATGCCATGTAAAGTACATAGGGCTTCTGATGACGTCATCAGGGTGTCATGTAAAGTACATAGGGCATCTGATGACGTCGTCAGGATGTGACGTAAAGTACATAGGGGCATCTGATGACGTCATTAGGATGTCATGTAAAGTACATAGGGCATCTGATGACGTCATCAGGGTGTCATGTAAAGTACATAGTGCACCTGATGACGTCATCAGGGTGTCGTGGAAAATGAGTAGCGCTTAATTCGTAGCGTGCGCAACAAGTTTGTTGCTTACTGATTATTATAGGAATCAATGCTATTTGAAAAATATTGAAGATTTTTCATAGATATTACTTCGTAATATCAATAAAAGTGAACAATTCTATCAAAAGAGGTCTTCCAAGCGAAAAGAGGTTTGGTTGGCGTCAGAAACGTCCCAACAAAAGAGAACAATAGGTAAGTAGATTGAGGAGAGTCTACAAAAAAGTGAACAATATTCTCTGAGAGTAATTTTCTTGGTAGACACTTCTTAACAGCGAAAACAAACCGTTGCGGTGTTCTACACAGTAGCTTTCTGTGGTTCCAATAATGGTCTTGATTACGCAAGAACCGTTTAAACGTATGTGCATGTAAACCTAACTCTTACCATCAGAATAGAAGATGACGTCGCATAAAGACTTAGACAGACGGTTAGGTCTTGCTGTAGAGGAGAAGCAAAACAATAAAATAGAAATACAGCATTAAGCAAGAGTAATCCCGTAAAATCTCGCTAAACGAATAGAAGTGCTTTTTCCGAAAGACATTATACTCATCATCGTAAAATGCCACAACGGTTTGTTTCCGCTGTTAAGAAGGGTTCACCAAGAAAAATTACTCTCAGAGAATATTGTTCACTTTTTGTAGACTCTCCTCAATCTACTTACCTATTGTTCTCTTTTTGTTGGGACGTTTCTGACGCCAACCAAACCTCTTTCGCTTGGAAGACCCCTTTTTGATAGATCAACGTTAGGGTTGCGCTAGGCCTCGCAGCTGCCGATCTCCACCAAAAAAATCAGACATGGTTTTTATCGTGGACACTGCCTTTAAACCTTCTGATGCCTCACACTAGGCCATTGATAAGCAGAAAAAGTGAAATCAGTTCAAGGGTGGTGTCGAAGTGTGCTACCCGGAGTCAAACGCGCCCAAAGAATTATGGCCCAGCTCGTCGGACCTGCATCCACTGGACTTTCTAGTGTGATCTCTGATAGAGTCTGAGATCTGTGATTATCGACATGCAAAGTTGGCCCAGTGGAAAGCTAAATTTAAGAAAGCTTCAGATGAAATGGATGACGACTATCTCCGTGGATGCTGCGACGTTTTCCTGAGCCTACTTCGAGCCGATCTTCGAACAGATGGCGGCTATTTCCAGATCTAGCCCTTGTGTTGCGTTAACGCTAGTATGAATAAATGTATCCATTTCGATTATACTTAAAATTCGACGTAGGGTTCGAAAAATTTATCAATACCTGCGCGACAATAATTTTGGAACACCCTGTAATTACAACCCTGCCGTTAGGGAACAGGCCCAGTAGGTGCTGTCTAGTGGTTTATTACCCATAGGTGTACATCTTATACCAGGTTGTTCAATAAGTTTTGTCGTTCGATAGTAGAGGGCGTTGCTACTAGCCCAATTTTTTCGTTTTGTTGGTACACTCTTCGTATGAACGTATGCGAGGTAAAGAAATTCTCGAACGAATGTTCAAAGTGTGTAATGATTGTTCACCTACAATAAGAACAGTAGAAAGATGGGTTGCTGAACTTAGACATGGTCGTACAAGCCTTGAAGACGATCCACGTGAAGGACGTCGAAAAAGCCCATCAACACCAGAAATCATAGCCAAAATACAGGATATGGTTTTGGCAGATCGTCGATTGACTGAGAGAGATTGAGTAGAGGCTCTACACATCTCAATAGGCAGTGTGAGCCATGTTTTAAGTAAAACTTTGGCTTTTAGAAAGCTGTGTGAAAAATGGGCGCCGCATTGGCTAACAATGGAACAACAGCACATTCGAATGCGACTTTCTCAGCAACATTTAGAGCGTTTTAAAGAGGATAAAGTGAATTTTGAGCGTCGATTCATTACTATGGATGAGACGTGGGTCTATCACCATGATCCTGAATCAAAACAAGAGGAAAGAGCGGTGTGAACCTGGTTGTTCGGCTTCGAAACGAGTTCGTGTCCGGAAATCGGCCAACAAGGTTATGGCATCAGTTTTTTGGGATGCGAAAGGAATTTTGTTTGCGGATTACTTGCAAACTGGTAAAACCATCAATTCTGAATATTATTGCACCCTTTTGGACCAGTTGAAGGAAAAATTTCGTGAAAAAAGACCCGGGTTGCAGAAGAAAAAAATCTTTTTCATCAGCACAATGCGCCGTGTCACAAAAGCATTTTGACAATGGCTAAAATCCATGAATTAAAGTTCGAACTGTTGGAGCATCCACCGTATTCACCAGATTTGGCCCCCAGCGACTTCCATTTGTTTCCAGAACTCAAAAAATTTATGCGTGACAAGCGTTTTTATCCGAATGAAGAGGTCATAACGGCTGTTGAAGCGTGTTTTGCCGACCTTCAGGATTCTCACTTCAGGAATGGGATCCAAAGATTGGAGGATCGTTGGAGCAAATGTATTAATGTTTAGGGAGATTATACTGAACCATAAAGTGTATTTTGAACCACAAAATTGTGTTTTTCTTATCAGACGGCAAAACTTATTGAACAACCTGGAAGTTGGGTGCTGCATCAGAGTATGTTGATTGATGGATGGAACACTGCTTGAGGTGCGCTTGTCCTTTTAATATATCTGTAATCGCAACGATGTATGATATTTGTTTGTGAGACCGCCTCCAAATGTTGTAGAAAAGGCGATTGAGTGTATTATTCTGCTTAGTTGGTTCGTCCGTTCTCTGATCAGAAATCTGATAATAAATCTACAACACGTTACACGTGTTCTGTAACCATTGGTAAATCACCAAAAATACGTATCGAGGCAGCAATAAAAACAACCACAAAATAACATTCGCAACTGTTACATCTCAAGAGCATGTTATGGATATCTGTTACACTTTGTTAATTGAGCAGGAATTCGTGGTCCGCCACTGGTCCTCTACTACTGCAATCGACGCGTTTTCGGCCGACCCCCGTATGCATCGGCGGCCTGATAAATGATTGATCGCCATTGCCGCTTCTCAGCCAACCGCTACCTATGTCGGGCAAGAACGCGTCGGTTACCGTAGTAGAGACACAGTAAAAGGTCCGTGGCAGACGATGAGTTCGTGCGCCTCTTTATAAACAAAGTATAAGTACGATAAAATGCTGAAAACAAGTAGATAAAGCTTTATTGCGAAAATCGAGCCAGGCGAATTAGGGAGCGAAACCGCCGGTCATGTCGAAATCTTTTTGCTGATGTCTTAAAAACGAACACATGGCGCACTCCCATATGGGTCCCACACACTATCTTTGGCGTCCTGCGCACTCCCATATAGGTCCCACACACTTTCTAAGGCGTCCGGCGCGCCCCCATATGGGTCCCATACACTTTCTACGGCGTCCGGCGCACTCCCATATGGGTCCCATACACTTTCTACGGCGTCCTGCGCACTCCCATATGGGGCTCATACACTTTCTACGGCGTCCTGCGCACTCCCATATGGGTCCCACACACTTTCTACGGCGTCCTGCGCACTCCCATATGGGGCTCATACACTTTCTACGGCATCCGGCGCACTCCCATATATGTCCCATTCACTTTCTACGGCATCCGGCGCACTCCCATATCTGTCCCATTCACTTTCTACGGCGTCCGGCGCACTCCCATATGGGTCCCACACACTTTCTACGGCGTCCTGCGCACTCCCATATGGGTCCCACACACATTCTACGGCGTGCTGCGCACTCCCATATGGGTCCCACACACATTCTACGGCGTCCTGCGCACTCAAATATGGGTCCCACACACATTCTACGGCGTCCTGCGCACTCCCATATGGGTCCACGCACTTTCTACGGCGTCTTGCGCGCTCCCATATGGGTCCCACACACTTTCTACGGCTTCCTGCGCACTCCCATATGGGTCCCACACACTTTATACGGCGTCCTGCGCACTCCCATATGGGTCCCACACACTTTCTACGGCGTCCTGCGCACTCCCATATGGGTCCCACACACTTTCTACGGCGTCCTGCGCACTCCCATATGGGTCCCACACACTTTCTACGGCGTCCTGCGCACTCCCATATGGGTCCCACACACTTTCTACGGCGTCCTGCGCACTCCCATATGGGTCCCACATACTTTCTACGGCGTCCTGCGTACTCCCATATGGGGCTCATACACTTTCTACGGCATCCGGCGCACTCCCATATCTGTCCCATTCACTTTCTACGGCGTCCGGCGCGCTCCCATATGGGTCCCATACACTTTCTACGGCGTCCGGCGCACTCCCATATGGGTCCCACACACTTTCTACGGCGTCCTGCGCACTCCCATATGGGGCTCATACACTTTCTACGGCATCCGGCGCACTCCCATATCTGTCCCATTCACTTTCTACGGCGTCCGGCGCGCTCCCATATGGGTCCCATACACTTTCTACGGCGTCCGGCGCACTCCCATATGGGTCCCACCACTTTCTACGGCGTCCTGCGCACTCCCATATGGGTCCCACACACATTCTACGGCGTCCTGCGCACTCCCATATGGGTCCATGCACTTTCTACGGCGTCCTGCGCACTCCCATATGGGTCCATGCAGTTTCTACGGCGTCCTGCGCACTCCCATATGGGTCCCACACACTTACTACGGCGTCCTGCGCACTCCCATATGGGTCTCACACACTTTCTACGGCGTCCTGCGCACTCCCATATGGGGCTCATACACTTTCTACGGCATCCGGCGCACTCCCATATATGTCCCATTCACTTTCTACGGCATCCGGCGCACTCCCATATATGTCCCATTCACTTTCTACGGCATCCGGCGCACTCCCATATCTGTCCCATTCACTTTCTACGGCGTCCGGCGCACTCCCATATGGGTCCCACACACTTTCTACGGCGTCCTGCGCACTCCCATATGGGTCCCACACACATTCTACGGCGTCCTGCGCACTCCCATATGGGTCCCACACACATTCTACGGCGTCCTGCGCACTCAAATATGGGTCCCACACACATTCTACGGCGTCCTGCGCACTCCCATATGGGTCCACGCACTTTCTACGGCGTCCTGCGCACTCCCATCTGGGTCCCACATACTTTCTACGGCGTCCTGCGCACTCCCATATGGGGCTCATACACTTTCTACGGCATCCGGCGCACTCCCATATCTGTCCCATTCACTTTCTACGGCGTCCGGCGCGCTCCCATATGGGTCCCATACACTTTCTACGGCGTCCGGCGCACTCCCATATGGGTCCCACCACTTTCTAATGCGTCCTGCGCACTCCCATATGGGTCCCACACACATTCTACGGCGTCCTGCGCACTCCCATATGGGTACATGCACTTTCTACGGCGTCCTGCGCACTCCCATATGGGTCCATGCATTTTCTACGGCGTCCTGCGCACTCCCATATGGGTCCCACACACTTACTACGGCGTCCTGCGCACTCCCATATGGGTCTCACACACTTTCTACGGCGTCCTGCGCACTCCCATATGGGGCTCATACACTTTCTACGGCATCCGGCGCACTCCCATATATGTCCCATTCACTTTCTACGGCATCCGGCGCACTCCCATATATGTCCCATTCACTTTCTACGGCATCCGGCGCACTCCCATATCTGTCCCATTCACTTTCTACGGCGTCCGGCGCACTCCCATATGGGTCCCACACACTTTCTACGGCGTCCTGCGCACTCCCATATGGGTCCCACACACATTCTACGGCGTGCTGCGCACTCCCATATGGGTCCCACTCACATTCTACGGCGTCCTGCGCACTCAAATATGGGTCCCACACACATTCTACGGCGTCCTGCGCACTCCCATATGGGTCCACGCACTTTCTACGGCGTCTTGCGCGCTCCCATATGGGTCCCACACACTTTCTACGGCTTCCAGCGCACTCCCATATGGGTCCTGCACCAC